>BRDA01044911.1:0-23055 GCA_036984385.1 Crenuchus spilurus
TCACCGTTGGTGTGGGGGGTAGATCAGATGCATACCTGTGTGAGTGAGTGCGTGAATATTAGTCTGATTCTCTCTGCTGTGTTGTATTGCTGGAGGTTGACCGATGAAAATACACACACATAAGTCGCTCCTGACTATAAGTCGCACCCCCGGCCAAACTATGAAAAAAACCGCGACTTATAGTCCGGAAAATACGGTACTCTTGTTACATAATTTAACATATTGGAAAAATAAAGGTCTGTGTGACATTATATAATGTACATTTTATTATTTTTTTAATGTGTTACATTTAAAAATGCAATAGGAATAATGCAGTAAATTCGACGTTCCCTGTAGAGAATGTGTAAACTTATTTTTATTTTTATTGTGTACAAAAAAAACATTAAAATCTATAATAATAATTTTTTTAAACAAGAATGGAGGTGTACAAAACCAAGAGCATGTTTAGATGATCAAATAGACAGAATGTCTTTAATAGAAGGTATATTCACCTTCATCAAGTGGTAAATACAGTGTTTTATTGTACAATGTGTGGTCGGGCATAATAACTCCAGTTTTAATTGACTTTCTTTGAATTACCAGGTCAATTATCCTAATAGACTGTAACAGACTGCCACAGTTTTCATTAGTCTGGGGTTTTGATTGCCAGAGTTAGCCCGAGGAGAGCCAGAAGCTAATTGTGCAGCTTCACCATAATTATTGCTGGTTTGGACATCATCACTTAGTTCCCCATTAGTCACTTAGAGGAATCCAGAAGCTTATTAAAATAATATGATACATGGATATACTTTCAGTTTTGATGAATTTGAATAGTATGACAGGTATAAAAGAGTGGTCAGCAATATACATTGTACATCAACCAGGTCTTTAATGTTGGAATTATGACAAATACAACTTCAAATTCATTCATTACAGCACAGCCAACATTTCTAAAGACATATTTATCACCAGAGTCATTTTTAAGAATGTATGAGGCTTAACAAAATTCTGTAACTGTTGCTCAGGATATTCCCACAAACTCCAGATTTTAGCAGATCACATACATAGTGGATTAAGTGAAGTGTTAAGAAGGTATGAAAACACTCTTCATGTAAGGTTTCTGACCGTGTGGCAAGCTCTGGGATATTGTAGCGTTAAATGATTGCGGAGGTGGTCAGAAGCTTCCTGTGGGCTGACCTCAAACCTGCTTTGCCTCACATTTTTCAATGTGTTTTTGGATTTTGATCAAAGAAGCAGGTCCACGATCAGTGCTTTGGAAAGAACTGGCAGCATTACTCTTTTTGAGTGAGTGTCCCTGGCATGAAGCTGAGCACACCTGAGACCTCCTAGACAGGCATGTTTTTGTCAGTACTACAGAAGGCAAGAAGCCTTCGGTGGGCATTGATCCATATGCTAGAGCTTTCATTACTGTAACAAGGCCTCATGGTGAAAGCCTGCCACTCTCCGTAGACTTTCCATTTTGTCCTTGGCAATCTTGCACAATCAGACAAATGTGAGTAGTAGCAGCAGGTTTCTGAAAGGCAGAAAAGATGGCTTAGAGGATGGAGAATATTCTTGAGCTTGATATAAACAAGGATAGTTATAAAAGCTAAACCTGGGTGAGTGTTAGCATGAACACTTGATTTTTGTGTGGATGTGGGGGAACAAAGTTGAGATGAGGGCTTGCAGTTCTAAAGAGCTTTGAAAATCTGACACTTCCAAAGCAATGTGTCATGAAATGTATCATCTGTTTGTTTTATGCAAAACAAAAATAAAATGCAAAAACAAATAATAAATATCTTCATATTTATTTAAGTTATGGTAGCAAATATAATACTGATTGAAAGCTAAATTAGTGACAATATTTCTCCACTCCAACTGAAAGGGTTAATTACAGTTTGATTACTAAGGTTTATACACAAACCCTAAACTCCTAGCAAGCACAAGTTAATGCTAGCTAGCTAATTAACGTCAACTTAAACCTACACTGTATTATAGCTCTTAAAAGGCTAAACAGGAAAGCTATTCTCACAGCAAAGAGACATCTTTACTGCTTTTCGAATGGCAGTTTAGAGGAGGTCAATAAAGTGACTTGATTAAAAATGTTGACCTAAAACTGAGTTTTCATATAAAAAGTACGGACATATAGGGACTCTACTGTAGAATTGCTTTCCATACAAAAATATATGATGATGCTACCATTGTTGTATGATGGTATCTGATGGCATTATCATGGAACATTCAAATATGCCATGGTATTTTACAGCACCATATAAAATACCACAATATTATTACTGTTTATATTGTATTTTTATTGAGGAACTTACAAAGACATTAAAACCAATAAATAACAAGACAACAACAGATGTCAATGAATAATAACAAATCTCTTTACAGACCTCATCCTCATTATAATCCTGAACATTCGCATAGACACACCAAAACACACATACCACATGAATAACATTTAGTTTTTTACATAACTATGTTGATAAAAATAAGAAATCAAAACACTAAATTAATATTAACAAAAGGGGGTAGACAGCATACATTGAAGTATGAAAGGAAAGAATTCTATTTAGTATTAAATGCAGTGGTGTTGCCTTTCACGTCCTCTTCAGTGTAAGAACATGTACATCACATCCTGGAGACACAGTGAAATTGAATGTGGCTTGGTATTATTAATGTTTTTCTAAATATATCATGATAATGCATGACAGTATCTGATGGTATTAACATGACAGAACCATGCTTTTTACCACCATGATGGTAGCACCATGGTACCTCATTGGTAATCCTACAGTAATGCCAGTTTTACCACAGTAGACTAGCTGTATTACCATGGCAGATTTAGTTGTATTATGGTATTTTTCTAAGTTATTACTGTGGCAGATTGATTGCTCTCCCAAAAAAGTGGAAGTGCAGGTGCTCCACTTGATCGATTGTTGACCAGTAGTACACTGTCTTTCATAAGAGCTAGTCTGCATCTTATCACCTCTTGTTTCTCCTTTCTTTTAATTTTCCTGGCATTCAACGAACATTCAACTGGGATTAAATCATGGCCATGGTGCGTGTGAGTTCTCTCTGATTAATCATGATTCCAGCACCTTATGCAGACTCTATCATGCACATTCTGTTCCATAACTGAGAAATCGCTGGAATGTATCATCCTGATGCTGAAATATTAGCCGCTATTTAACATGGAAAGTAGCCAGCCGTTTTCTTCAACACTTAAATTGTTTTGCATTCTTTTTTTTTTAGTTAGAAGAGTCTAAAAACACATTCCAAAGTCCACATACATTCTTCACACTTGTCATATTGTGCTGTTGGGCCGGGTGATTAATTGAGAAGTGAAGGCATGAATTAGCACTTGCTAGCGGTGAGGCTTAATCATGTTTCATCCGGAGAATGAGTCAGCATGCATTCTCGAAGCTATTTGAAAGCCTAAAGCACATTATCGCTCTCTCCTCCATTCTAATATGCTTCAGACTCTCAGCAATGAAACATGTGGAAAGTGCAGATTTACATCAGTGCTTATATATGACACCGCACAGTCCATTAACCCACTCAATAGAACATATATTATTAAATGCTATGGACACTATTTGTACTTACTTTTTACCAGAAATGTATTTAAAATATTACTGGAAGTTCAGCAAGCAGGTCTCATAAAATAAGCTTTATAGGAGGTTGAATTATATCATTATTACCAAGGTTTCGCAATGATTTTAGTCCCTTTTGAATGTGCCATTGACAGTCATTGTTTTACGGATTGTCCACTCCCATGTCAGTAAATATTATCTTCTGCAAAAAAAAAAAAAGCTGTTGTAGAAATAACTCCAGTAAATTAATCCCATGGAAATATCAGTTATTATCATCCCAATAACAATATGTTTTTGGATTGCTGTTGGTGCACAAGTGGAAACAATATTGGCCCACTGCAGCAGCCAGCTATCATTTTGCTCATAAGCAATCAAGTAGTCCACTAGAGGCTTGCCGCCCTGTTTGATGACCCAGAAAGAGTCCAGCTATGGCATGTTGATTAAGATGGCAAGCCACTGCTTGACTGTCCTGTTACCCGATGCTCTGAACTGGCATGCCACACCCTGTCTAATGTTGGCACACCTACAGGCATTCAGACATCCAAGGTCTGAGGACCATAATAGATTTTCCAGTACAGGGCCAACATCTATGGCCCAACAACTGCTTATTTGCTGGATGGCATGCCACACCCTGTCTCCTACTGGCACACCTACAGGTAGTTGGCTGTCAAACATTCACTTGTGAACTGCACAAGTGGATGAACATTTTATGGCCATTTATGGTCCAAAAGAAGCCTCCATCAGTGTATACAGGACAGTGTTGACCAGATATTTTGGCTTGGTGGATGATTATCAATCAACAGTTACACTGATGTGTTTTATCTCTGTCTTGTACCAGGCAGCACACCATCACAATGTGAGTGTCACTGCAGTTGTGAGAATGATCCACCCCCAAATAATACCTGCTCTATGGTCATTATACCACTGATGAATGAGTTAAACAAAAAAACTGGTGGTTTTTAGATGTGATGGCAGTGCATGAATTGAGTAGCCACACCCATCTCTGTCAAGTATATCAAGATTACTTCTTCCATGCAAATTAAGCATAAATATTACAGATGTTCTGTAATAATAGCCCACCTCTCCATGCAAAATTCATTGTGTGTATAGGCCTTTAGCACTGGTCATTTAAAGAGATCAAACAGGAACTGAACGAAAGCTCCAAAATAGAACTCTCAGAAAAAGAAGTCTGAGTGGGTATTATTACAAGATTGCTCTCTGCTCTAAGTAAATAGTCAGGTCTGTTTGATTAAAACAACTAATGCTAACTGAACAGCCAGAAAATGATCTGTGATCAGCTAAAACACTTACAGCTTAAAATAAAGTCTCTTTGAATCAAACACAAAGTTATTTTTGGAATTTCCCATTCCACCTTAAATGGCACAGCAGTTACATTCAGGCATCTACCTATTTAAGGTGGAATGGGAGATTTTAAAAAATATGAAAAAATACATTAATTTGATTGTAAACTCGAGACTGATCTGTTTCCTTCTTTTTACGCTCAAGATTACTCTATCCTTAAGTTGTATATAAGATATATTATCATGGTTACAGCCAAGTTTACGCACAGTAGAGTTTACTCTTGGATGGACTACAATACTGACAGAGCTACACAGAGCAGTACAGTATGCTGTTAAACATACATAACTCTCAGGCTTCCCAGTCCAGAACTAAACTTCCCAGAAGCCCTAATGTTCCTCTGAATACATATAACTTACCTCTCCCATCTCCCTACCATTGAGATGCTGATTCCCATGACTACATAAGCCAAGCCTGGACATTGCTTTGTGGCTTGCTTTTGTTGTGCTCTGCAAGTATTAACATAGCCCTCTGTCTTCTGCCATCTTGTATCTATGTTCTTTGCTAGCTTGTTAGCTTTTTTAGCATGTCGAGCTTCCTTAGCTTGTTGGCTTCATTAGCCTGTTTATCTTCCTTTTTTTTCTAGCTTCCGTAACTTGTAAATGTACTTTTCATTAGCAAATCTGTGCACTTGCTCATCTTTTTGTTGCTATCTTAGTAATTTTACTTATTTACAGTATTTGAAGAATACCTTCATGAAGTACAGATTTCATTGTCATCGTTCTCCTAACTCTGTAATTCACAACTGTGTGCATCAGTTCTCAATGTATTATAAACATTTCATGATACAATAGTCATATTTCCAGTACACAGTAAATCTGTCAGTGTTAAATCAACACTATTAGTTAAATTAACACTGAGGGTGTCAAAATGTAACACTCCCAGTGTTACTTTAACTCTAATAGTGTTGATTTAACACTGGCAGATTTGCTGTGTAGTTACATCAAATCAAATATATAAAATATTATATATATATATATATATATATATATATATATAAACATTTAGCAAGACTCTGATCACTCAGATAAAGTTAAATAGCAAGGCTCTATTTGGCATCATTTCCTTCTCAAACTACAAGATCATTTTTACTGACATTTGGTTCAGATTGGGATCCCAGCATGGACATTTGCTACAATTTGAAAAATTGCTGGAAATTTTACAAGAAATCTTAATATCCAAGAATGCATTTCCAGAATGGTTTACGGTTATTATGCCATTACATCTTTTGTTATAAGTGCACATATTCATATTAATTTTCTTTTTATATAAAATATATTAAAACTATTCATCTTTGTGTGAAATCTGGCTTTTGTAATCCACTTTGAAAATTACACTTTGAAATTCCCTGGTGCCTTACAAATATGCACTGCCAAGCATGACTCAGACTACCAGATGAGTTTTTCTAAAATACATTAAATCAAGCTGCTAGCTATCTTGACTTCATCAAGTTCATGAGGCCTCCAGATATTTTCTCATATCAGACTTACATCTAATGCACCTGTGACAAAATATGGGGATTTCTTCCTCTGTCATGTATAAATAAGTAGAAATCTCCCAAAAGTTGCTCCCAGCCCCCTAGTAGCAGGTTCTTTGATCTAAGTGTCAAGTATAAAAACTCAGACCTTCATAGCCTTAGGCCCTTCTAGTTTCAAGGGGTCTGGAGGATAGGCATGGCCAGGGGTATAGTTCTAGTTTCAGACAAACTGCTTTGACTCAGAGAGGTCAGAGGAGTTCTGGCAGAGGAAAATATTCTGCATCATATGACCTCTCAGTTACAAAAATGTGAATCTGCTAATGCAGTTTATGTGAGGCTAATTTATGGACTAAATATTCTATATCCAACTTTTCTATACATACCACATCATTGCCCTTCATTCCCTTGCATTAAAAAATTTATGACAAACTTAATTCTGTTTGTTAAACATGAACAAAATTAGAAACTGATGTTCATCGCAATCCAACATTTGGGACAGAGGCAAAATATGACAAAAAAGGTACAAATAACAATGTTCCATAAGAATCCACAATTAGCTTTTTACAGGTGAGGTCATTATAATTGAGTATAGAAGATGCATGTACCAAAGACTTAGTCTTTGGATGGGTCGTGATTCATCACTTTGGGCCAAATGTCTTTTTTGCCAGTCAGTTCAAATGCAATGTTTCTAAGTACAAGAATGTGAACATTTTAGTATTTTCCCCATCTACAGTTCATAATACCATCAAAGAGATTCAGGGAGTCAGGGGAAATCTTGGTGCATGTAGACCAAGGGAGGAAACCACTGAATGAGTGTGATATGCTACCATGAAGGACATTTACTCTCTTACCCTCACTCGTGAACAAGACCCCGAGATACTTAAACTCCTCCACTTGAGGCAAGAACACCCTCCCAACCTGGAGAGAGCAATCCACCTTTTTCCGGCTGAGTACAATGGTCTCTACAATTCACCACTACATCAAGAAATGTAACCTGCGGCTATTATGTAAAATGAAAGCCATATATTAATTTTGCGCAAAAACACCAGCATGTTCTCCAGGTCATCTGAAATGGATCAAAAGACCAAAATGTACTGTCAGATGAGTCAACGTTTCATCTTATTTTTGGTGTAATAATTGATGTCAGATTCTGCGTGCCAAAGATGAAAGACTATTAAGATAAGATAAAGATAAGATATTCAGCCTGTTACCAAAGAAAAGTGCAAAAACACACCAGCACCTGTGATGGCATAGCGGCATATCACTGCATGGGTGATCTGCATATATGTGAAAGTACCATTGATGTGGAGGCTCATATTGGTATTTTAGAGACATATGCTGCTGTTAAGACAAAATATTTCCCCAGCATTCAGCACAAATTACAATAGTGTGACTTTGTGACAAAGTGTGTTTGCTTGACTGGCCTGTCTGCAGATTTGTGTCCTATTGAAAATGTCTGGAGCATCTTAAAGATGACAATCAGACAATGGCAACCAGAGATTGTTGAGCACTTCAAATTTTGTATTCACCAACAATGGGCAGAAATTGCACTTGCAACACTGCAACAATTTAGTATCTTTTTTCATTTTCAAACGATTAAAATGTACAATTAAAAGAAAAGTTGACCTGACTCAGTGGCATTTATATCCCTACTGTCACATAAGACAGTACCTTGAGAGTAATTACAGACATGACCAGAAAGGAAAGGTAAATTATGATGAAAGATTACATTGATGCTGTGAGCACTATCTATTTGAGACTTCCATATTCACTCTGACACTCAGTGTCATGATATGAATATATTTGCATAATCCTCTTGGCCATACATCTCTCTTTTCATTCATAGTGTCATGTACTGTAATTGCCATCTCTGTAGCTCTACTGTCTCACATATAATATTTGAAGAACGAGTTTCAGATGTAGAGATTTTCAGACCGTGGTTATTAATATCTGGTTGCACATTGATGACAGTATGTACACAATTTCTTCTGTGTGCTCCAAAATCATCTAATGTTTTCATACTCCCATGCTCCCTGATATCTCAGCAAATGATCTTGATATGATATTCCTGCCTCGGTTTGGCCTTCTGGACATGTTTGACCACTTTGGAGCCATTCGTATAAGTAATTCACCCTCCTGCTGCGATGAAAAGCATCACAATGATGGTGTAGAGAGTTTAATGAATGGTCTACCCTCACATCCTTCTTGAACCTCTAACTGTGATGATTGGAAATGACTGCCAAACCCTGCATGAACTTCTAAGATGTATTGTAAACCTTTCTTTTGGTTGTGTTCTTCTGCCTACAGTATATCATTTCCTAATATTTAACACCCTGTATAGGCCAACCTGCTGAAACTGCATCTGGGTCTTAATTAAGATATCATAAGCTACTAGGTTTAGTTTCGATCACAATATGACTAACTATGAACAGGATACAGTTTGAGCGGCTTGAGAGAGGAATTTATTATGACTAGGCTATATAGGTGACTAGAGTTTTAGTGTTTTTTAGCAAAATTTTGCTCCAGTTCTAAATTTAAAAAGTACAATTTGAACCTAAAATATGTATTGTCTGCTTGACTATATTTGAGGTAAGAGGAGAAATATGTAAATGCACTAATGCTACAAGGCTAATGTAGGTAAAGTAATGGAAACGTATAGCCAACAGGTTAGTGCTGTGCAAGCTCCATGCTTAAATCATTGCATCATCAGATCACCTTTCCTCAAGGTATCTGTTAATAATCTCAAACAGATTTACTTGTATAGATTGTGACACTGTCTGACATTCTATAATCTAAAGATGGGCAAAAATAATCTGCTTTTGGTCCCACTTTTGTACATTCTTATAGCTAACCATTTAACAAGATGTCTAGATACTGAGCTACAAACCATGAATTGTTCTGATTGTGTCCCCAGTAGATCAGACTTGTCCTTGAAAGTCATCCAAAAATTTTATATACAGTCATAATGTCATCTGAAATGCTCTTTCCGGGTTCTGGATATTTACCAGAATGGCCTACTGCAAGCGCAGAATGCTAATTTCTCTGAAATGTAAAATGGCACTGCCATGGCCTATACAGGCAGACAGACTATAAGGTTTTATGGCTGCTGCAGTCACAATCTTACAGCCTTCACCCACTTTGACACCTGGAGGCTATTAGCTTAATTTCTCTCACACTTCCCAAGCTGGTTATTTTCAGCTCACACTGCACGGCTTTTGTACTTTTGTAGCAAGTTTTTTCTGTTATAGAGTAGCACGTCTGATTGTAATGAAAAGGAAAATGCAAGAGAAGTACATGAGTCTTGCGCTTCTTTGACAAATGCCTTTGTGAACACTGGATGAATTGGGCTTATGTGACAACAACCAATACTCAAACCCAAAGTCTCACATTGAGCTCAGATTTGCCGAGATAATAACAATGATGTTTACTAATGACATGAATCTCAATTATGCTGTTAATGACTGTTCTAACTTTTGACAAGGCCAGAAGTATCTTACGTCTCATGTTTGCCTCATATGAAAGGGATATTTAGCTTTCGGATGAAATTTATAGAAAACATAAAAGGCTCACACTACAGTGATAATATATAATGAAAATAGGACATTTAAGTAGAAGCATGCAGTGGTGATTTTCTCATATTTAATAACTTATTGTAACAAAAGCCAACAACAGTGGTGGGTATACACAACAAAAAAATGTCTCAATAACGCATCACATGCCTTTGAGCATCAATTACATCTTGACAACGATGTCTCATGCTGTTCACAAGTTGATTTAGTGTCTGCTGAGGCATGGCATCCCACTATTCTTGAAGGGCTTCCCTCAGGTCATTCAGGTTAGTCAGGTTCTGGGATACACGGTGACTCAGCTGATCCCATAGGTTTTTTTTAAGGGCTTCAGGTCTGGAGAAAGTGCAGGTCACTCCATTTGAGGTACCCAGTCTCCAGCAGCCGTTTCCTAATGATGCAACCTTGATGAGCTGGAGCATTGTCGTCTATGAAGATGAAATTAGGCCTGTGTTGTTCATGCAGCGAAATGAGAAAGGACTGTGCAAAAGAAATTAGCTTTCAGCAGTAAGTTCAAGTAGATGAACTTTAACCTTGTGAAACTGCAAACCTTGGAGTCAAGAACGGAAAGAACTGCAATTTTATGTTTTTGAAACAACTTTAACAGAGGAAAAGGTCTTCAGCATAGTCGTAAATTAAAGTGCAGTGTTAGTTCTGCCAGGAAGAATTAATGCTTTGTCATTCATTCATTCCTGTCTCATGGCCTGCCACTGGTGTCTTACACGAAGGAAGGAAGGAAGTGTTTTGACGTTCTTCTCGTTACTTTCCACCACCACCAGTATTGTCCCTGTGTCATCATCTACTGGGGTAGGATCTGCCCTGCCATCTTCCTATCTCCCTTCCCTGAGAGGAATGCTTCCTTCACTTCTGTTCCTGTTTATGACATGGCTGATTTTGTCCACCACTTTCTGAAGGTATTCTATGTCAACATTTTTTAAAACAGCTTTCAGATAGCATTACTTGGTGACTGCAGCATCTTTGTTTACAAATTTGGTTCCTGTTGAGACCAGTATGACTCTTGACCAGAGACTTGTCTTGTTTTTATGCCAGTCAAACAGGAGGTGAAGCTAAACTGAGCCTCAATATGAACCACTTTCTTGTGGTCCTTTCTTCAAAAAGTTATGCTAATGTTCTTCAGTCAAAATAATACAGCTACTCACTCACAGTTTCAAGTTTATTAATCAGCTAATGGTAGCCATTCAGTAAACCAGGTGGTGGACAGGAACTGGGGTGCTATATGTGTGAGCTGCTGAAAGTGAACCAATTTATATTTGTAGGTAGTCTACCTCTGGACCATCGTTCAAGCAAGGAGGAAGACCTCCTTGACTTTTAGGTGTTGTGATTGTAGTGATCTCTTCTAAACAAAAGGCTGAATTTTGTTCCTAGTCCGCATTCTTTCTTCCTGAAAACACATCACTTCATGACTTTTGCTCCACCTTAGTAAAGAAAATAGCAAACCTAATTAGATCACAGTTTTAGAAGTGAACTCATCTCTCTTGACCTTTGGTTTTCTTTCTTCATCTTTGTTCCATTCCATGCCCCTACTATTTTTAGCACTGATATTGGCCTCCACATGTAGTACAGCCCATTCTTGCATGAATTAATCCATGCAACTTTGTGATTGACAGCTGACTCATTACCATGACACACTGTCATTACTGCTTTGCTAGAATCCAATCAGGTTATCATCATCCTTTAAATAATCAAGGACAGTACCTTTGGAATCAATGACACCTGTAGATTTACAGACATTATGATACTGATCAGATTTGACATTTAGTTCTACTTTCAAGATAAGACAGTCTGAAATGCACTTTTTAGCTTTATCATGGTCAGAGTTAGTTTTACCGTTATAAGCTTTGATAAGGGACATTTGAATCTCGTAAAAAGTTCTCTCAGTTTCTAGATTTACTGATGATCAATTGGGGGTACATATCCCTGTTCAGCCCACTAATGCCTAGACTAGTAAAGTGTTAATAGCTACATCGATGCTATAAGCAGCTAACAGTCCAGTGCATTGAAATTACATTGCATGCAAGTAAAGTCTATTCCGCCAGCTAAACACCAAATAATTTTTTTGCTCCTGACAATCACCACAGAGGAGCCATCAGTGTTCAGCAGAGAGTGGTCTCTCTGTGTTCTTTCAAAGTCAACAACTATCTCTTTAGTTTTATCAACATTCAGAGACAGATTATTGACTCAGCACCAATCCATTAGTCGTTCTACCTGCTCGCTGTAAGCTGACTGTTTATTTGCACTGATGAGACCCACCACAGTCATGTCATCTGCAAACCTGATGATATGATTGGAGCTGGACAGATTGGACAGATCCTCCGGGGACGGGTTGGGGTGTGCGGCGGAGACTTGCATGTTGGAGGGAGGCAAGATGGAGCACACAAAGCATTTGTGCTTAGGGCACCCACATGACTAGCACCAGTACTTCCAGCATTTTACAGAGCATGCAGCCCCAAGGAGCTCCTGTGCTCAGTGTGGTGGTGCTGGAGATGTTTGTACTGATCCGGACACATTGAGGTCTGCCAGTCAAGATGTCTAGATTCCAGTTGAAGAGAGAAGTTTTCAGTCCTAGCAAGCTCGGCTTTCCGATGAGGTGCTGAGGATTAATGGTGTTGAATGCTGAGCTGAAGTCTATGAACAGCATTCTAACATATGTGTCCTTTTTGTCCAGGGAAGTTAATGCCAGGGGAAGAGTGGTGGCTATGAAGTCATCTGTACAGTGGATGAGATGATACGCAAACTGCAGTGGATCCATTGAGGGGAACTTCAGGGTCTTGATGTGCCTCATGACGAGCTTCTCAAAGCAGTTCATGATGGTGTGAGTGTGAAGGGATGGTAGTTAAGGCAGGACACTGAAGACTTATTTGGCACTGACACAATGGTGGTTACAATTGAAGCACATTGGAATGACATTGAAATTACCAGCACATTTGGTAAAAGTTTATGGGTTTGTGGGAGCAGTTTGGTGAGCCTGGCAATCTGACAATGTCAATTCCGTGCTATGCAGTGTTATCTTGTACTGCTGATATTCATATTTAACAAGCTCATAATTCAGACAATACAATGATATTCCAGTGATAAACACACAGGAAAACAATTTTTATCAGGTTTGGAATTTTTTTGTCTATAAGGTGTGATTTACTAAAATTCCATTGAAACATTTCAGAGAGAATATGCTTTTATACTCTACAATTCTAAAAGTAGTTTGGTCCTGTTAGTAATCTATTATTTTGTAGCAGTTATTATAAGATTATGTATTGGTTAAAAAAATCACTTTTAAAAATAAAAAAAAATTATTGTAGCATGTTTTTTTTTAGCTCTTGTATAATGTTAACAGTTTAACATGCAATGCAGACAAGCTGGAGTATATATGTTTAAGTAATTGAAATTAAATTAGTTAATGGTAACAAATGTTTTTTTACTTCCAACCTGCTTAGTTACTATAAGATACTAGAACATATTCCTGCTATGCAGGGTAGCATTTTAAACTGGAAATCCAACATTATTTAGTGGTCACTGTGAGTAAATTAGGCATTTTGTCAAAAAAGAGATTATGTTACAACGTCTCGTTGAGTTTAATGGTTAGGAATCTCACAGTGTTGAATGTTCCTTAAAGCTTATTTTAACTGTTGCAATGAAATAATTTATTTGTGTGTGGAATATAGACAGACCAGTTATCCAGAGTTCTGCTCATTTTCAGTTTGCAGAGGACAGAAATATTTCCTTTGTTCTCTGGAGACAAATGCTGCATCTGTTATCAATATACATGGTTTTTCACATTGGGAGAAATGTCAGGCAAAGTGCACAGAATGACACAGAACTACAACTAGATATGGCATCATGATGGACATCAATCACCTGTACTTATCCACCCTCACTTCTGATCTTTATTGACTGACTCACTAAAAACTCACTAAATCAAATACAATAAATAAATAAATGTTATTTCTATTTACAAGATTTTCAGGTATTGAATTTGGGTGGATGTTTATTTTCAGTGCAGTTCTACATGCCATTAATTGGCAACCATTAGTTGGGTTAATAAATTATATTACTTATAACTGAGTTTATTGAATTGCTGCATAATAATGTTCTCCTAAACAATAGGTTAACATTTAGATTTCCTAAAGAGTGATTCACAGCTTAGACAGTTCCCGGGCAGTTGCTAGAGTGTTATTTGGCAGTTGCTATCTTATCCCAGATGGTTGCTAAATGGTTTGTATGAAGTTGCAAAGTGGATGCTACATGGTTGCTATTTGGTTGATAAGTGGCTGCTAGGCTGTTGCTATGGTTGTTGATCTGTTGCTAAGTGGCTGCTACATGGTTGATAGCTGCTAATGGTTTCTAGGCTGTTGCTAAGTGGTTGCGAGGTTGCCACTAAATGGTTGCTATCATGTTGCTATTGTTGTTATTATGTTTGTAAGTGGTTGATATGATGTTAGGAAGTGGTTATTAAATGGTTGATAGGCTATTGCTGTGGTTGCTAGTCTGTTGCTGATTGGTTACATGGCTGATGGTTAAGTGGTCACTAGGCTGTTGCTATGTGGTAAGTGTTTGCAAGGTGGTTGCTAAGTCTTTACTAATTTGTTGCTAAGTAGTTGCTGTGATGCTGCTAAGTGGTTGCATTGATGTTAGTAAATGAGTACATGCTGGTCTGTTGCTAAGTGGTTGCGACATGGTTTAAAGTTGCTAAGTGGTTGCTATGTGGTTGCAATGATGTTGTTAGGCTGTTGTCAAGCAGTTGTTATGGTGTTGCTAAGTGGTTGATAGGCTAATGCTAGGTGGCTGCTAAGCTAAATGTGGTTATTCCTGCTGTTAGGTAGGTGGCCATAATATTCTTTAATATTTCTATATGACTTTATAGGACCTTTCAGTAGCACATACAGAACATGTCACATTTCATTACAAACAGCAGAGTTATTCATGTTTAATGCAGTTCCGTGTTTAAAATGTTGAGGTTTAATCCACTTTATCAGTCCTGTTAAACATAATAGTATGATACATATCATAATAATGAATATTGTGATATTATATGTTTGTTATGTCGCCCATCCTGTTAAGACATCTTGCTTAATATAAGTCACTTTTATAATAGCTTCATTTTCTATTCTCCTGCCTATACGGATGACACTATCACTGTCTAATCAATTCTATAGGCAGACTTCTTGTGCCTGATTGGGTTCAGGCCGAGACAATTTCCATGTATTTTTGGATAGCAATAATTCATTTATGTGTTGCTCAGAGAAGTAACATAATTGCCAGGCTGCTGCCTTTGAGCATAATCGTCCTTCACCAGGGTGAGCGCCTCATTGTGAAGCATTTGTTTGCACTAATTACTCCAAGCAGTGACACTGACCTCTACAGGTCAAGACTCAGACACGGAGCATGGTAAATAGAGTGAAAATTGTGTTTATGAATGTTTAAAGTAGATGATGCTGAGATTTTTTCCTGCTTAGCAGGAGGCTATGCAGAAAATAATCTTTTCTTTGTTTGCTTTTCATTGGCCAGACTACACATTCATTTCCTCCATGCAATCATACTTCTTGAGAAACATGAACATAGTTTTTTGGGACATAATTCATTGCTGCTCTAAGACTCAAACCTCATATCTCCAAAACTGAATTTTTTTAGCAGGAAAAACTTTTCTGACTTTAATACAACAGAAGTCCAAATTTACTTTCTCTAATAGATGACAGAGTTTACTTTAAAAAATATCAATCAATCAATGGAAACATATAAACAGTGAAAAAGTAAGAGGATTTATTGTTTTTGGGGAAAATAGATAATGTTTTGTGAGCTATATTGAAGAGTAATGTTTGGTTCCAGATGTTCTCCTTGAAAGTCATAAGCAGAAAGAAAATTGGGATATATTTAAAAATAATTTATATGCATAAGACTTCTAAAGCTTACTAAAATTAACCTACCTGAACTCTTCTAGAACAAACAGAGATGCATTTTAACTCTGACTTCATGTAATGCACCTTATTTAGGAATAGATGAGCCTCCTGAAATAGTGACAGGTGTTGTGTATCTGAGCTCAGATTTATTCATGTAAATGTACTTAGCTTCTCCTCAGGGCATGTCTGCAAATTTTGAACACAGCCAGTGCAAAAGCTGTCTGGGTGACCTGAGGACAATTAATATCTTAGCCTTTTGCCTCCCAGGCTTGTATTTTTAGCAACATCCTCTGGGGCCTTCTCCACTTTAGGTGATTTCATTAGTCCTTGTAGCCTTTCTGAACGGGCTCCTGCAGGGAAAAAGCAATTACTTGGTTTTGGTCATCGCCTGGATGGTGAATGGAAGATGACAAGTGAACAAGAAAAAAAGCAAGAGGAGTTTGGACAGTCTATTGAGATAAGGCCATCAATATAGACTGTTGGGTGCAAGCATGACTTTTAGTATGTTTTACTTTATGCCAATTTATTTTTGTATAAACTGAAAGAGATGTAATCTAAAGCAGAGGAAGAGTCTTCAACCCAGCCCATACTTATTCCACAAAAGCAGGATTTTGTAGCAACTCAAACTTTTGACAGAAATGTTATAACCAAACACATGATGTTGTAACTGATGAAAAATATTAAAAATGAATCTTAGTTTTAAGTAAAATTTATTTTGTATGTGTTGGCTGTCAAATTATTATATTAACATATATTATAAGTGTTACCACCCCTTTACATTGCTCTGTTTTTTTAATTAACCTGTTAACAGTCCACTGTATTTTTTATTTAATTTTCAGTCTGACTTTGCATGTCCAAATCTTTGGGTTTTTATATAGCAACTACCTGAAATTAATATAATATATTGTTGTTCAAATTAGCTGAAAATGTTTTTTAATGATTTGTAATATAAGTCATGTGTACAATTTAGTGCTGAACACAAAAAAATAAGGCAATATTAATTTATTTGGTCATATTTAGTATTTTTGTTGAACTCATATTTCTGGCTACATATTTCCCAGCATACTTTCAAATGTTGACTAATGCTTTTATTTTAAAAAATGATTTGGTAAATGTTTTGTTTGAAGCAAAATATTTCATTTTCAGCTCAAATCTCTCAGAAATTAATAACTTGAAAGAAGAATGTTTTGGCTTTTATATGACAGCTTACTTTTGTTTGTTAGAAAGCAATAAATAATGAATGTCTGAATGTGAAGAACAGATGCTGGACCCATCAGTGGGTTCATGTTATTAAACAGTAGACACACTGCACCTGGTTGATCTATGTCTACCTAGAAGTGCCAATGATTTTTCCCAGAAATGTCAGTTTTATAACTTACAATTCACAATGTGAATTGAAAATAATGTGTAAAAATAAAATAATGTGAGGACAGCACATCTTATACAGAGAATAAAGTTGGTAAGATTTTTAGGAAATTTTACGCACAGTTCCTATTTGTTTGCTGAATTGCACTTTTTGTAACTTTTGTCCATACGTTTATAAAAAAAAGCAATGACACTGTCATACCTCATCAGTGGCATTTTCAGATATGGGCAGTCGCACAATGTCAGGGGTGTCATGAGGGCAGCTTGCCCCGCTCCTGAGAAGTTCTGTGAAGTGCCCTTGGGACCATTGCATTGCTTAGAGCCAGCTGATGTTCATGTTGGGGGGGGAGAGTAATGCTAGATATTGTAGTTGGTGGGTTTACTCACAAAATTTTGGTTGTTTGACAGTGGGGCAGTGTTCGGATGGCCGAATCGGTTGTTAGCCCAGGGTGCCAATTGGGCTAGTACCGCCACTTTACCCCATGCTTTTACCATTGAAGATGTAGTATCTGGAGCAAAAATAATTTCACAATGAAATAATAAAATCTTCTGAAATAAAACTATGGAAAATTCTAAATGAGTTCAAACTTTTGAGGGGTGCCATAAATTTAGCTTTTTTTTTTTGCTCAATACCTGGAAAATGACAAATAAAAAAAAAAACTCAATAAAATGTGATTTAACTATCATTGCAGCTCAGTAGTACAGCATTAAAAAAAACTGAACATTATGATGTGACTTGATGTGAATCAGAGAACTAGAAAAGGCTCCTTCAGTTCCTTTTTTCCCACCCAGATTTGTCATGTTAATTTTTCATCAGCAGCCGTACTGTTTTAGCTCAGTGATGAGAAATTGTTTATGACAGGGATGAATCGTGGTGTTAAGGGGCTAACATATCTGTCAACAATCCACAGGTTAGTTGTGTGTGTGTGTGTATTTGAGTGATCTCTGACATATGCTGCCTTCAGGCAAAGCAACACCTGGACCAAGTCCATCAGCATATCTCCACTGATGTGTTGTCACATTGTTAGCAGTTATGTTATTAACTATGACACTTCTGCTGCAGCAAAACACTCTTAAATCAGCCTATTTCCCAAGTCCCTTGTCCTATTGTCTCCATTCTCCTTCTGTTCCACAGTCACATCTGTCTGTTTCAGGGGTGTAGTTGCGTCTAAATGCAAGTGAAGCACTTTTTACCTGGGGGAGGTATCTGTAGTGAGGTTGCATTTTACACAGTTTTGGACCTACAGTTTTGGAACACCCTCATATTCCATGTCTTGGTATCATGCAGTTTATATATCTCAATATACTCTGAAATAAGTCAAAAATTCATTTTTTCAGTTTATTCTGTTCTGTGATGTCTACATAGAAGGTCTGTCTTTGGAGTGAAAAATGCCCATTTTACATGCCCATTTAAAACCTGATGACTGTCTCTTCCTGCAACAAGTCATTGTGCATTTATGGTCTTCATGAATATTTAATGAGCCCTGCTCTGATTGGCTGTTTGGAGCTGGGAAGCAAACACATACTAAAAAAGTGTGGGTGCTAATAAATGAGTGGGGAATAGCAAAACTGCTTTTCCTGAAGTGAGAGGAGAGCTGAGGAAAAACAGAGGAACAGGAAATATAAGAGGTGCACAGTATGGAAGTATGAAAGGGAGGAGATGGGTGAAACGAAAAGTTGTTATGAGTTGTATGGTGCTGAGAGGAGGTTTGCTCCACCTTGCATGAGAATTCAAGCTCTAATGTGTGGCTGTTGTATGTAAAGTTTTGGGTCGGAGTCAAGACTGTTACTAAACAGTCAGAAATTGGTACATTTTTCTGTACTTGTTTGTTTATGTGAGATTTGCATTTGAAAGATGTTGATGAAGTTCACAGTATGTCAATTACTGTACATGTACCAAACTCTTTTTTCAATGTTAAGATAAATACAGTTTTCCATTCTGGGGCACCTTTGAAGTATAGAACTGGAGATAAAAACACAAGGACATGTTGTTTATCCATTTTTTTTACCTACAGAAGTAAAGTGTTAACTTGCAAAACCAACAATGGTACCATTTCAGAATGTGTCCAATTTGTGCGTCATACCCAGAGGCTTTTTTAAAAAATACGTTGATTCAGGAATATACATTCATTTCTTTGCCACTGAAGACATACTGTAAGCTACATGTTCTGCATGCTGCTTATTAATTGACTGAGAGGGGGTTTATTTTGGTTCAAACCCACCTTAGGGTGTTTTGTTGAAATGTGTGCAGACTTACCAGTCTTAAGGCTTCTTGAGTTAAGGTATTTCATACATACACAGCCTTAAATATACAGATATACAGTCTCATCCCTGGTTAAATTGCATTTGGTATGTTTTTATCAAGGAACAAGGGCAGGAGGAGACATATACAGCGGTGTGATCGAAAAACAGACTTTATTTCGAAATCTGTGGCAGTAAATCAAAACTTGTCAATGACCTCAAGACTATGACAAAACTGTGACTTAACAATGACTGTCAAGATGTACATGTGGCGATATACAATGACTGACAAAGAAGGTCAAACATGAAGGAGCAAAATACCAACGTAATCAGCACAGAAGAAGGGACAGGACTGTGCAGGTGCTGACCATTAATAAGACAGGATGACATGACGAGGGCAGGGACATGGAGACATGACGTGAACGTAAACAAAAGAGCATGTGGAGACAAAGTGGCACATGGCAAATGTAAACAAACAAGGACGTGGACAGAGGTGGGGCAAGGGACGAGGCAGAGGTGGGAGGGTTACAGAACCCCCCCCCTTTAAAGAGCCACGTCCCAAGCTGCGTTCCAGAAACCAAAGAATAGGAACAAGAGGCAATATCCATTTCTAACCTTATGCAAAGGGTGGTTAAAATTGGTCAATATACAGTAATAAAGTCTTTACTATTATTAAGATTAAACCCAGTTTTCACTGTAATGGAGATGAATAACTACAAATTACTGTTTAAATAAACACTGTGATAAGCGCAGGATTACCATTTCCTGTTGCCTCTATCATACCTTCGAAGCCTAATTTGCACTTATATTTTTATAAGATATAGAAGAAGAAGCACTTTTCTTAATCCTCAAAAAGAAATTCTGCTTTGCATTTGATCTATTTCTGTAGTGAAAACACACATGCACAGTAGTAAACACACTCACACACATTAGCTGCAGAGCCCAGTGAGATGTTGGGAGTTAAATGCCTTGCTCAAGGGCATTTCGCCCTCCACCCTTTTGTCCTTTTCAGTCCAGGGCATTGAACCAGGAAACCTTTGGGCCCAAGCCCACTTCTCTAATCTTTGAGTCTCAGATGCCCCGAAGAGCACTAAGCACTGAGATTTAGAGCATCATGCAATTTGTTTACCATGTTGTGACTATGCCGCTGTCTCTGAAGTGCCGGTACAGTCTCAAGCAGAGATTGAGGAGTGCAGTGGATTATGATGCATCTGCTCTACAGTGCATTGAAAGTGTAAAGATTATTGTTTAAAGCTGACCACACATGAACAGTATAGTGTGCTCAATAAATGAAAAAACAAGTATATGATATGACTTTGAAATGCCAGCATTTTCTAATAGCTTTTTGTGTGTATAGTGTGTAATAGTGTTTGTCCCTCCACATGAAAACTGGTCCAAATCTAATGGTCAGAGACTAATACCACTGTATTTATGTGAACAGGAGGCTAAAATTTTCAAAAATATCCAGAAACATGTGGACATGATCTTAGGAGTCTATGGTCTGGCACTGGTCCGTAGCCTGGTGGTCGTGAACCTCTGTTGTAATGAATGGAACTGAAGTCACCTACAGCAGGAGGATGAGCCTTGTACTGATAGACCTTCAGGATAAGTTTATGGCCGAGTTTATGGCAGCAGTGACAGACATTCTCTCCTGAGCTAATGGAGGTATCAGTCCCAGCCACATTTTGCTGCAGGATCTTTTGAGTTTTAATGCTTCTTCAATTTTCTTCATGCTTTTAATGTTCCAGCTTAACACCTGAATGCTCTTTATGCAATGTCCTTTGAATTGCTGATGCCCCTGCACATTAAGCAAAAATTTGACATTATGTGGTGAAGGTGTCACTCAACTAGGTCCTTGAAACTTCGAAGAAATAAAATCTCACTTGCACTGTATCCTGCAATTCACTTGAGATGTTTTTGATATAGCTGCAACCATCTCAACTTTAAACCAATCAAAATACAGATAACATGTCACATGATCAGATCATGTAAGCTGTCTGAACTGTTCTAAACCACATTATATCATATATTTAGAGTACTTTGTTCCCACACTATGTAATGAATCATGTGGTCAGGGGCGTAGCACAAAATTCTGGGTCCTATGCATGAGCAGTACCCAGGTCGCCCCATTATTAAATATCATTTAATTTAATATTTAAAGGAAAATACAATTCCAGACTCCTCAAGGGCCCTCCCCCTTGTAACTCAGTCCCACTTTTCACCCCACTATGATGGCCCTGTGTCTGGTATTATTGTTATCATACTTTTTCCTAACTACACACGTTTTAACTGTATTCTATCCACTTATTTTCTGTTGTAGCTCTGACTCATAGACTCTACAAGAACTCGGAAGGTGTCATGTCATATCTGGCATCAAGATGTTAGCAGCAGATCCTTTATATCCAATACATTACAAGATGGAGCTCGCTGTTCCATCACATCCCACAGATGCTCAATCAGACTGTAATCTGGGGAATATGGATACCACTGTTGGTACTCACCACAGACTGGGAGCATCACACAAGCCTTGTTTTGGAGATGCTCTGACCCCTTTTGTCTGGGCACAATTGTTTGGCATTTGTCAAAGTGGCTAAGGTCTGCATATTTTTCTCCAGCATCCAATAATATGGTGGCAAGTTTGGTTATATTTTCTAACTATAATTATCATAATTATATCAATTTGCTGTCATGGCTTGGCTAGGTTCTGTTTATATGGCATCACCATATATGGTCCCACGTCCTTTAAGTGTCCTCCAGAAACACTTCCGTTGTGTTGTGAACGATTTTGCAGCACGTTTATGAACTTACATTTGTTTTGTGAATCTGCAGTGTGTTTGTTAAATGTAGAGCCAATGTTGTTATTTTGGTGAAAGTATTTTCTGTATTTGCAGTGTGTTTGTGAATCTGTAGTACATTTGTGAAGCTGCAGGGTGTTGGGTTTTCTTGGCCACTGTACAACACTTACCATGTGATATATCCCAGACATTCACATGCACGACTGATGTGAGACAATCCGTGTTATATGCTTCATTGAATTGTGTGCACTGCTTTATATGAATAGTGTTGGTGATAATATTTGTGAATACTCACAAGCTTGTATAGAAATATTATTTTGTTTTGGTCCTGTAAGGCTGACATGCCATGTCAGACTGGAAGAAAAACAGACAAAATACATCTGAATAGTACTTATTAAATTAAACATCATTTCCTGTGCTTTCTTTAATTTGTCTGATCTGTTTTGGATGGTCAGCTCTGTCAGTATATTTACTGAGGAGATACAGATCAGACAGAATCAATAAAATCCATTAGGGAACAAAGTTTTCTTGAACTGACACAGCCACAGAGTGGGATTTGTGGTCTGTGTGGTGTGGGTTAGGTTTGGAAAATGAAGTAAGTTGCTAGTTATTTCATGACATTGAGACTTACAGTGTAAAAAAAGAAAGAAAGAAAGAAGGAAGGAAAGAAAGAAAGAAAGAAGGTAAATACATGGACTTGTACATATCTGCTTTTATATCTAATCAGAACGCACTACCTTTTCATGCTGAATAATGTAT
>BRDA01044912.1:0-22071 GCA_036984385.1 Crenuchus spilurus
TGGGGAGAGGGAGGTTTGGGTTTCCCTGCTTAGACTGCTACCTCCGCGACCCGGCCCCGGATAAAGCGGTTGATAATGGATGGAATGGATGGATGTATTGAATGTCCAGACTGACTATTTATTTATTTATTTATTTTCATTTTCAGCTGTTGTCAGGATCTCCGGAGAAAGTGCATTTCACTGTTGTGGGCACCAAAACAACAAAAAGAAAATTGTCACAAACTATTTGTGTTTGTAGGGACTGATAACGAGGGCTGTTGGGATTAAGAGGTTAAACTGGATAACTTTAAATAAATAAACTGATTAAGGTGAACAACTGCCGTCTCCATGAATCTGCAATTATTAGATGGCAGTTTGCATGTCCCAAACTGTCCCATCTTCTTCTGATTTGGGGTTGTAACCATGTTTACTTGTTATTTCTGTATCTAATGCTCAATGGTTTGGAAGAACAGCAACATCTCAGCATTGATTATAAAATAATTCCACATTATAGCAAGAAAACCTGAACACAGTCTGAATTTAGGACAATTTGGTTTGCTTTTCACAAATTTGAAATATTACACATTAGAGAACTTTTGCTCTCTACATACTCATACATGTGAACTTGTTGCTGCCCGTTTACTATCATAAAAACATTGTTCAATGAAAAACACCATTTATAATTGATTTGGGCTACAAATGGGATTTAGGCTTCAGTAGCATTAGATAAAGATCATCATTAATGTCATATCAGTAGAGATAAAAGTTTCAACCAAATGGAATAAAATATCTAATGAAGAGAAAGTTTCAGTCAAATGTCTTTTGTCTGAATGTATTCATGAAATGAAACTGACATTTCAGTGGAAATAAAATTCCAATTTTAATTCAAAATGCACAAAAAGAGCAACGTGAAAAAAATTAAAACAGCTAAAAGGGTCTTTAGCTGCTGTAAAACCAGCACACTAGTCTGTCTCAGTCATCCATACTTGCCAAGTGTTTTTCTCTCTTTGTCTCACTTGTGATGCCAGACACCCTTCTCATTGCTCCTTGTTCATTATAGAAGTTAACAGGTCACTGTTGATTGCTCTTTACCACTCATAGGAGTCATTGTTCCCCTCTGCAATAAATTCTCTGTACACATTCACTACAAAATCTCTAGAACATCCCACAAATTTAACAGATTTTGAGATGTTACCACCCTTCACCCGGCACCCTATTATCATGCCCTTGTGGACATCAATCAAATCATGAACTTTGCCAATGACAATTGTTCTGGACCGACTGGTGTGCTCACATGATTCCAAGCCAGGTTATTCCAAGGTTGATTCCAAGACATAATATTCTGATATGACCATATATATATATATACACAGTATATTGAGTCCGTTTTCACATCAGTTGCTGTCCACATTTTTGGGACAATTCTGGAATGGTTATGAAAACAGTTCATCTGGTGTCTCCGTTGGTTTACTCAATCTTTAAAATAATCAGAACTTTTCTTGATTGATATATGATGAATAGTAAAAACACTGTTACTCTGAGAAGTACTAAAATTAGGCTTAAACTCTGGACAAAATCTTGTTAAAAATTTAGCATTTTGGTTTTGTATTTAATTCTCAAACATTTAGAAACCTTTAAAAATGTAAAACTTTTCTTACCATTTGCTCTCTTTCCTTTTATATTTTTGGCTTTTTTGGAAGATGCTAAGCCGTTCCAGAGGTGTTTTCAGCTCAGTGATATGCCTCCTGAATCTTGAAATTGTTGCCTCCAACATTTATGAACCACAATCAATCTTACATTGCAAGCTGCATTCACATGCTTTTACCATCAAAACCAAAGAGAACAGGCACCTTAATATCCCCTGTAGCAAGAGGCTGTAAACTACACTGGCATTTAAAACAAAGCAAGAGATAGATGTGTGAATAATGTAATGACAAGTTTCAGTGCTAAATGTTAAGGCTGTACTCATGAGGTGTGGATGGGAAGGGCAACTGCTCACATTAGAGTGTCATAGTATTTACAAAGTACAGTGGTAACCCTACTTACGAGTTTAATCCCTGCAGGAGCCGAGCTCGTTAGCTGGTTTGCTCGTTAGCTGGATGCATTTTCCCCATAAGAATACATGTAAAACTGATTAATCTGTGTCAGCCGGCCAATATACAGTATACTTTAATATGCTAAATAATGTGTTTATATGGGTTTTTAAAACATAAACGAGATGACGACGACACTCGTGTAGGCTGGTGGCTAAGGAGGACAGGAGGACGGGCGTACGTGTATGGCATGGTTACACTTATCATATGAAAAGTAAAAGTAAAATGTATCTAACTTTCTTGTTCACTACCTTTTGTTGTCTTTGTGTCACGTTCACTAGCACTTTCACTTTCACTGGACAGCGGTCAAAGGTAATGACTGACCTCTTCTTCTATGCTAGCATCTAGGGGATGCTACGACCGCGGCGCCCCTAGAGGTTGGCATACTTGAACTAATTTAGGCTACTCGTTACTTGGAATTTTACTCGTTAACTGGAACAAAAATATTCCGAGATCTCGACTCGTTACCTGTAATACTCGTTAGTAGGGATGCTCGTAAGTAGGGTTACCACTGTATTCCAATTAGTGTTTGTGAACCCTTTCACATTTTACATACATCTGCATACATTGGATCTGAAATGTGATCAGATCTTCATCTAAAACTAGACAACACAATAATAAATAACTCAAAACAATACGATACATAATATCTGACATTTTCTTGACTTTTTGGTACATCCATGAATATTGGCTTGTGATACAGATACTACCACCATCGTGCTTGATGTTGGAATCAGACTGTTATTCTTGGAATACTCTGCAAACATAACACTTTTCATTTAACCTCGTTATTGTTGGCCCTGGTTATAGTACAATTTGTTTGTTGTAGATTTTTTTGGTGAAATTTTGTCCGATATATAGTTCATCCCTGCAGTTTTTCTCAGCATGCCCACATGACTCACCGTTAATTTAGCAAAAACAAAGCATCCACCCATGTGTTTGTCACTTACCCACACATTCCTCATTCATTCTGACTTTGCTTCTTGTTGAGTGAGCATCACCCCACACGTTCATCCAAAACATTTCCAGTGTTTTTTTTTTTGCTTGTTTATTGAGTACGCAAGAAATAGACCTCTCTGGACACAATTTCATACACCAAGAAGAGTCTTTTGTAAAAGTAAAAGTTGTTAAGGGACTGTACCCAGACTTATGAGTGGAACCAAGCGCAGAGCAGGCAGAAGCTAAAGAGCTTCACAAAAAAAAAAAGGCTCGAGAAGCACCAAGATATAAAAAATCAAAACAAACTAAAACATCACGCTAATGTGACAACGCTACCGCCTGAAAATGGGTGCAGAAAAAAGCCACCTTGAGCCATGAGATCAAGTGTACAAAACAAAGGCCGCCAGCTGAACCACACCAGCACACTCTAAAACAGAGCGTAACCCAAAATGGTCTAAGAGATCTGAGACCTGAGAGAGAAGCAAGAGAGAAGACACAGGCTCCTCGAGAAAGAAGAATACTTTGTTAATGTTTTGGAGTGTCTGGAACTGATTCATTGGATTGTATAGATCATTTTGGTTATCATCAGGCACTTTAGAACAGATTAATGACAAAAGCCGAGGTTCCATTGTATTTTTATTCATTTGCCTTCATAAGAATCTTCCAGTAGACTTCTTAACCATGTGGTCCTGAGCAAACTTCAGATGAACAGTGGTGTTCTTTTGGAGATTGGTGGCTTCCTCCTTGCTATTCTACCTTCACATAATTCTTATACATTGTTTACCTGATAATGAACACTGGCATAACCCAAAGTAAAAAAAAGCCTGTGGGTCCTTAGATGTTACCCTGGGGTTCTTTGTTACTTTCCAGAATAAACATTGTGATACTGGAGCGAATTGTGGAAGATGGCTGCTCCTTAAGAGAGTAACTGCGGTGATGAAGCTCCTCCTTTTTATATTATCTGCCTCACAGTGAACTGGTGGAGGTTAAACACTTTAGAAATGGTTTTGTAATCTGTTCCAGTCTGATGGGCATTGATAACACTTCCTGAGGTCCACATGAATTTCCTTTGAAACTGTGTGGTGAAGACCAGATTTATGTTCTTACAACAGAGGAAGACCTGCTAAATTCACACCTGCCATTTAACTGACTGATCTCAATTATACCTTCAAAAGAAGGAATAATCTCAGAGGTTCACAGACTTTCAAATGAATTTAATGTTGGATAATTCTGATGAAGACACATACACACATACATAAATACATGATAAGAGCAGAGGGTCCAAGGTTTTGAGTTTTAAGTATTTTGGAGATATCTGGGTTTTGCGTTACCTACATCTGTGAGAGTGGGTCAGTGCCTGGTGTAAACCACTCTCTGTCATATTCATTGTTTAATATGACATGTGCATTATGGACCACAGGGCAAGACACCCACTGCCAAGTAAAGAAAAATCCATGCATGCCAGCATTCATTTTATTGTGCTCCATGGATTAAGCCTGGCGTTACCCCAAAATGGGAGCTGTTCCTCTCACCAATTTCTGTCTGACTAATCTATGTGCTTTGGTAAGTTAAGGGGTCGGTTCAGTTGATAACAACTTAATGTGCAAATGCAGGGCATGAAAATTGATGAAGAAGAACCCATAAGAATGATCAAAGCACGTTTGCTGATGATCCTCTGCCATATACACAAATTGTGCCAGAATAAATCTGTAGGACAAGATAAGGTGGAAGCTTGCAATGTTTAGATTGTGCAGGTCTGTACTGTGCTAAGGCATCCACAGCTTTACTGTAAACACACATTAGTGCCCTTTTCACTCTATAAAACCAAATGCAGATGATTGGCAAACACAGAGCAGAGTGTATGTGTGTGTCTACTTCAGCTGGAAATATTAATACATTCTTGCACAATGGTGAAGAGATTAGTACTGGCACAGCTCACTTTTTTAACATAATGCAAGCCTGGCTGGAGTACAAATGAATCACCTTGTCCACTGCCATTATCCTATTTTCTACAGCAGGGGGACAAAATACAAGCAGGTCCTCTTACATTCCCACATTCACTGTCATAACACACACACACACACAAACACTCTCACACACACACACATTCATGCACACACGCACACACACACATACACGCACAGAGCAAGTGTAAAGCAAGGTGTTTTAGGAACTTTAATCCCTCGGCTGATATGCATAAGAATAAAGGAGCATCAAAGGAAGTCGTTACCCAGAATTCCAAACTAAGTGAGAAAGATAGAGGCAAGAGAGGCAGAGCGAGACAAAAAGACAGTGAGAGACAAAAAGAGGCCAAATGCTTAAACACTAGAGAGAAATCCCTGAAAAATCCCCCAAATCATTCAAATGAAAATTTTCCAGTCACCGTTTTACTCCACAGGAAAATACTTTATGTGTATGTGATACTTATGAATAAAACTGAGTAAAGCAGACACATAAAGAAACAGATTTAAGGGGCAAATAAGAATACTGTGCATATGAAACCACTATTCTTTCAAATTTAAGCAATATTTCCATTGCCTCTCAAATGTTGTACTATACTAGGTCTTGTTCGCACTTGGTATTAAAATACAGCTTGAGTAATCAGATCACAAGAGATTGTCAAAATACATTAGCCATAGAAAACTAAAAGAGGAATATATGAAACTGTATCCACAACAGTTCCCTATTTACTACATAAAAAATCTCTATCACTGTATTTGGGTCACTACATTACATGATTAGCTCATAACAACAGATTGCACTACAGGTTTTTGCTAATCCACTGGAACATGCTGTAATACATACAGTTTTTGGTGATGGACGTTGGGTTTCTGTATTCTGAGCACTGCTTACCTGAACACTGAACACCTGAACACTATTCTTAGCACTGCTTATCGATTGTGTGGCCTTAGGACTGAACATAAAAGAAGTGAGGGAAAGAGAAGTATTTTCCAGTTACGGGAATGACAACTGATACATTGTTGCTGCTCCCTGTGCTGGGCATAGTTAAAATGCTGTAATACCCTGACCTGCACCAGAGTCAGGTGTTTTCAATCAATGGTATAACAATCAGGGTTAGGACAAAGTGGAGGAAATTCAAGACCACAGTTACCCTCCTCAGTAGTGGTCGACCAGCAAAGATCACTCCAAGAGCAAGGAGTGTAATAGTCAACGAGGTTGCAAAGGACCCCAGGGTAACTTCTAAACAACTGAAGGCCTCTCTCACATTGGCTAATGTTAATGTTCATCAGTCCACCATCAGGAGAACACTGAACCACAATGGTGTGCATGGCAGGGTTGTAAGGAGAAAGTCACTGCTCTCCAAAACGAAAATTACTGCTCATCTGCAGTTTGCTAAACATCACATGGACAAGCCAGAAGACTATTGGAAGAATGTTTTGTGGACGGATATAACATATATCATTAACAAATATTTCAAATCAAATCAAATTTATTTATAAAGCGCTTTTTACAACTGATGTCACAAAGCAGCTTTACAGGGTTAGTAATAACAAAACACCAAATCATTAATCCCTAATCCCCGGTGAGCAAGCCAACGGCGACAGTGGCAAGGAAAAACTCCCTCAGAGCTGGAGGAAGAAACCTTGGGAGGAACCAGACTCACATGGGGGACCCATCCTCCTCTGGTCTAAATATATAACATTTTGGTTAAATAAAAAGAATTGTTTGGAGATGTCATATTGGATCATTTTCCTCAATAAATAAATGAACAAATATAATATTTGTGTCTCATTTGTTTAACTGGGTTCTCTTTATCTACTTTTAGGACTTGTGTGAACGTCTGATGATGTTTTAGGTCATATTTATGCAGAAATATAGAACATTATAAAAGGTTCACAAACTTTCAAGCACTGTAAAGGTTGACAAACTCAATATCACAGTCTGCTGACATGGGTTTCTCAGGATGAACACTGAGGCTCCATCCTCTCTAGTTAGCAGAATGATAAATCATGATTACTTGCCTTTGGCCATTTAAGTGTAGTCAGTAAATCTATACGGTGTGCAGACACACAGGAAACACACTCATTTAGTCGGGCAGAATGCAACACCATTTTCTGAATCCATAACTGGAGTTTCATGTGACCCATATAGGAATTTGGGATTTATTTAGGAGCAGAATATCGTAAACAGCATGTCACTACATTAATATGGATGGAGTGCTGCTGCTGGGGTTTGTAGGCTGCAGGGGAGAGTCAAGCACCAAAGGAAATCTCAATTATGAACACTCACTTGCATGCATGTGGTGGTGCTAATGGTGTGTGTGTGTGTGTGTGTGTGTGTGTGTGAGTGCGTGCGCTCTGGTGAGCCTTATTATTTCAGAGGACTGCCTATGCTCAGGCTTCAAGGGATGGACAAAATAATGGACTTCAATTTACCTCTGAAGCAACTAAAACCCAAACATGTAGACTTGGCTGGAAAACAGGGTTTGGTTGTTAATAAGTGTTCATGTGTTAGCTATAGAAAACCAATCAGCCAAAACATTAAAACCATCATTATTTCTACACTCATTGTCCAATTTATCAGTTCTAGTTACTGTGTAGCTTCACTTTGTTTATACACTATAGTCCATCTGTTTCTCTGTACAGTACAAATATTTGCATGGTGGATCATTGTCAGCACTGCAGGAACAATGACACGGTGGAGTGTGTGTTCCGCTGGTATGAGTTAACCAAACGCAACAGTGTATCTGGAGTTTTTAATCACCACTGGACTGAGAAATGTCCACCAAACAAAATATCCACCCAACAATATCAAGTTGAACCAACAAGGTTGGTGTGTTTAATAGAGTGGACAATGAGTGGACACAGTGTATTGTAGATGGTTTCCATTCTGAAGGCAACTGCCTAACTGGGCAGCATATGTGTGGTCCTGAGAAAAGGACTGTCCCATTCAAGTGCATCATCCTTATTTTACCCACAATTCTAAGGCAGCAGAATCCTTCTTGGTGAAGGCAATCTCATGATGCATCTTACCAGCTCAGTGTTCCAGCAGTCAGTTTTAAAAACATGGCAGACAGAGTCAGTATTTTTACTTACTGGTGTATGTGTTTATTAAATTAGTACATTTTAGATGGTTATAAGTTATTTTCAAATGTACTTAAGTACTTAAGTACTGACAGACTGAAGCTGATGTTAGCTTAGTTAGGTGTGTAGTATAAAAGGTTTAACTTGTTAGATGACTTTTAAATCACTTATTATTTTGTGTTTTGTAGAAATTTGACCCTAAACAGACCATTCATGCCAGGGGACCAGCCGACGTAGTCTGGAAAGTTGGTTTATTAGTGTGCACAGATCCACAGACACCCTCAGCTAGCCCACCAAAAGCTGGGCTACCATGGGTAATAAAGGCTAGATAGTAGTCAAATTTAGCCAACGACCATCCAGTCAACAAGACAACAGTAACAAAAAATTACCATAAAACAAAAAACAGAAATAGTGGAAAGACAGAGGTAACAGAAAGAGACAAAAGACAGGTGCAACAGAATAGACATTTGAGGACTAACAGAAATACAATGCTCAAAAAAATAAAGGTAACACTTAAACAACACAATGTAACTCCAAGTCAACCACACTTCTGTGAAACCAACCTGTCCAGTTAGGAAGCAACACTGACTGTGAATCAGTTTTACCTGCTGTTGTGCAAATGGAACAGACAACAGGTAGAAATGAGAGACAATTAGCAAGACAACCCCTATTCAGGAGTGGTTCTGCAGGTGGTGACCACAGACCTTTTCTCTGTTCTCATCCTTTCTGGCTGATGTTTTGGTCACTTTTGGATTCTGTCAGTTCTCTCACCATAGAGGTAGCATGAGGCGATGTCTACAACCCACAGAAGTTGCTCAGGTAGTGCAGCTCATCCAGGATGGCATATCAGTGTGAGCTGTGGCAAGAAGGTTTGCTGTGTCTGTCAGCACAGTGTCCAGAGCATGGAGCAGATACCAGGAGACAGGCCAGTACACCAGGAGACATGGAGGGGACTGTAGAAGGGCAACAACCCAGCAGCAGGACCACTACCTCCTCCTTTGTGCAAGGAGGAACAGGAGGAGCAGAGCCAGAGCCCTGCAAAATGACCTCCAGCAGACCACTAATATCCATGTTTCTGCTCAAACTGTCAGAAACAGACTCCATGAGGGTGGTATGAGATTTTGAGTATGATTCCAAATCCAGACCTCCAAGCGGTAATAATTTTGATTTACACTGATTATTTTTATGTTATTTTGTTCTCAACGCATTCCACTATATAATAAAGATTTTCAACTGGAATATTAGGAATATCATTGAGATCTAGGATGTGTAATTTTAGTGTTCCCTTTATTGTTTTGAGCAGTGTAGTTACATAGCATGTTCTCAATACCGAGTGACAGTAAATACAGGGTATACCCAATACAACATACTGTAGAACAGCATATGATTTCTCCAGGTATAATGTGTAAATAGTTTGTTGAATTATTATGATTGTGTCCTCCATTAGCGCTGTTACTACAGGTACCAAAGCAAGCACCGGGCCAAGGAAGAGTCTATATATATATATATATATAAATATATAGTGGGGGAAATAAGTATTTGATACACTGCCGATTTTGCAAGTTTTCCCACCTACAAAAAATGGAGAGGTCTGTAATTTTTATTTATATATGTACACTTCAACTGTGAGAGACAGAATCTAAAAACTGTATAATTTTTGAAATAATTAATTTTCATTTTATTGCAAGAAATAAGTATTTGATCACCTAACAACCAAAAAGATTTCTGGCTCTCACAGACCTGTTACTTTTCTTTAAGAAGTCCTCCTATTCTGCACTAATTAGCTGTACTTGTTTGTACTTTGTACTTGTTACCTATATAAAAAACAATTTCAGCCAGCTCCAAAGATTTTCTATTGGGTTCAAGGCTGGAGACATGCTAGGCCACTCCAGGTCTTTGAAATGCTTCTTAAAGAGCCACTCCTTAGTTGCTCTGGCTATGTCTTTTGGTTCATTGTCATGATGGAAGAACCAGCCACGACCCATCTTCAATGCTCTTACTGAGGGAAGGAGGTTGTTGGCCAAAATCTTGCGATATATAATGCCATCAATCCTAACTTCAATATGATGCCATCGTCCTGTCCCCACTGCAGAAAAGCACCCCAAAGTATGAAGTTTCCACCCCATGTTTCACGGTTGGGACGGTGTAAATGGGGTTGTACTCATCCTTCTTCTTCCTCCAAACACGGCAAGTGGAGTTGATACTAAAAATCAACTTTTTTGGTTACATCTGATCACTTGACCTCCCATGCCTTCTTTGGATCATCCAGATGGTCACAGGCTTTAAACGGGCCTGGACATGATCTGCCATGAGTAGGGGGATGATGCATGATTTTAAACCATGATGGCATAGTGTGTTACTAATGGTCCTCTTTGAGGCTATTCCACGCTCTCTCAGGTCATTGACCAGGTCCTCCATTGTAGTTCTGGGCTGATTCCTGATCTTTCTCAGAATCATCCTTAGTCCAGAAAGTGAGATCTTGCATGGAGCCCCAGAGTGCGGAAGCTTATGTTTCTTCCATTTTCTAATAACTGTACCAACAGTATTTGCCTTTTCACCAAGCTGCTTGCCTATTGTCTTGTAGCCCATCTCAGTATTGTGCAGGTCTAAAATTTGTCCTGGTTTGCGTAGTCAACTCTGTGGTCTTGGCAATGGTGAAGAGGTTGGAGTGTATCTTTATTACATGTAATGAGTTCAAATTTGTGCAATTAATACAGGTAATGAGTGCAAAGAAAAGAAAAAACTAACAGGTCTGTGAGAGCCAGAATTATTGCTGGTTGGTAGGCAAATACTTATTTCATGCAATGAAATGCAAATTAATTATTTTAAAATCATATAATCTGATTTTCTTGATTTGTTTAGATTCTGTCTTTCACAATTGAAGTGTACCTCTGACATCAAGTACCTCAAGTACACTGACATCAAATGAGCTTCTTTCACTTTCTTTCTTTTCAGACCATGGTCCTAAATGCCCACATTATGCATGAAGGAAGACTGCAGAGTTTCAGTGTACCTTATCATGGGATTCCAAATTGTAAAAATGGATTTGGTTCCCCCAATAATGTACTTAATCTTTTCTCATTTTAAAAGTACGAACAGGTAATTATGAACCACAAGGCAAAGGCAAAGACTATCATCCTGTTTCCTGTTATTTTTTTTCTCTTGCCAATATCCCAAATATAGCGATTTCAACACTGAATCACACAACTGAATCAATATGTGAATTTTCAAAGCAGCAAGATGGAACAAACTGAGTCCTTAAGTGGCAAAATATTTGCTTGTTGAAATGCATAAGCATCTGTCAAAAAACAACAAAATGAAAAACCTACAGAAATATTTTATGTGTAAAGAGAAATCTTATTAGCTCCACAAACCTGAACTTTAAGAATTTATGGCAGGGCTGCTGTTCAAAAATGGCATGAACCTGGACCCCTAAATGAATGAAAATAGAATGTCTGATGAGTCGTCTCTTTCCTACATCTGCAAGTATTTATGTCTGCAGAAGTCAAAGGATTCCTTCATCCCACAATGTCTGTTGCTAACTACTAAACATGCCAGGGTATGCATAATGGTTTGGATAACCATGTCATGGGAGTCATTAAGTTTGATGACTGCTCTGTATGGTCGTACACAAGACAAGAAATATGAGGCCATTAAACAGGGCCAGGTGCCACTATTCTGCAAACTTTCATGATGCTCCTTTATTTCAAAATGATTATGTATACATATATACTGCTAAATGAACTGAAGTGCAGCTGTGTGAATGCCAGGTTGAAATAAAAATCTTTCATAGCCTCCCCAAATCACTAGATGTAGACATACAGTACACGTCAAAAGTTGGACACATCTTCTGGACATTCAGTGTTTTTTTCATGATTCAAAAATGTTCTGCATTGTATATTAATACTAAAGTCATCCAAACTATGAAGAAATACATATGGAAAGGCCCTGAGTGGCTCAGCAGGCTAAGGCACTGACACTATGACCAGAGGATCATGAGTTTGAATCCCGGTCCTACTGTTTGCCATCAACAGCCGGGGCCCAAGAGAGCAAAATTCACAGTGCTCTCTCTGGGTGGGTAGATGGCGCTCTCACTCTCCCTATTACTCTCACATTGCAGTGTCTGCTGGCTCAGGCATCTATTGATTGGTCCATTGGAAACTACAGACCCTTCACTTTCCTTCGAGCACATTGCTTCCCCAGTGTCGATGTATCAAGCGATAGTTTGAACAGAGGTGGTGGCTGTATCACACGCAACGAAGGAGGCTTGTGCATGTCTTCACCCTCCTAGAGTCATGGACAGTGCAAAGTGATGGGGAGAGTCGACTAATGGGTTGAGTTAATTGATGACTACCACATTAGGAAAGGGAAAAAATTGGGTAAAAATTATTTAAAAGAAACACATATGTAATTATTTAGTAAACAAACAAGTGTTAAACAAACAGAATATGATTATATTTTACATTCTTCACAGTAGGCACCTCTTGTTTAGATGGCAGCTTTCTTGGCATTTTCTCAGTTAACTTTATGAGGTAGTCACCTGGAATGGCTTTCAGTTACTACATGATTCCTTATGTGTTCCTTCATAGTCTGAGTGACTTCAGTATTTATGTACATAAATAAATAAAAACACTGAATGAGAAGTGTGTCCACACTTTTGACTGATATTGTACAGATTTTCATTTAAAAAAAGTTTGGATGCTATGCAAAATGTAAATAAAAACAATGTGATGATATGCAGTAATCTAAACTCTGTACTTAATTAAAAATAGTACAAAGGCAAATTTTATTTACTTACATTTTTATTTTTAAACTATATGCCCATTTTTACTTTGATGCCAGCAACACTCTTCACATCGAAAAAAATACCTAAACTCTTTTAATGATAAAGTGCACCATAGATCATGAAATCTTCCTGTTAACGTTTTTATTCTTGAATATCTGCACTATCTTGCCCTGATAAAGAGTGGTGAAACACTCCCTGTCTTTTATCTTCTCTCTAGTTGTGAGATGTTCTGCTAAGTGTTTTTTTCCCAGCATTATCAGTCTTTTGTTGCCCCGTCCTAACATTTTTTAAACAAGTTGTGGCATGAAATTCAAAGTATAATATATACAGTATTTCAAAAAACAATAAAATGTATCAGTTCAACATTTGATTTGCTACTCACTGATAGATCAGTAGCCTGTACTGTAAAAAAACCCTTTAATGAATCACAAATGTTTGCTTTTGTGCTTTGAGCAACGCAGACATTCCAGATGAGTGTCTTGTCAATTTGATTAATCAGTCATTCAAGTGATCTAACACACAAAATTGCGGTCAAAGTACTGCAGACTGGTTATGAAATCAAAGGGAACAGCTATAGTGAACAGCAGCACAACTGTGATCTGGTTCAGACAATACGAGCCAAACTGATATTCCGTGTAACAACATGACTTTGAATGTTAAATTGCTTTTACACAACAGTTCTACAAGCATAATTTATTAGTTTACACTAATAAACAACAACCAATTATTATGTGTAATTAATTTGTTATAAGTTATTACAGTTATGAGTTGCCTGCGAATGGACCTCGCGACCTTCCAGGCATAAGACCAGAGCCTTAACCACTAGGCCATGGCTGCCCTTATCTGTATCATTCCATTTAATGTCTAATCAATGAAATGAGTCTGTTGAAAGTGGCGTGTGTAGTCTGTGTGACCCTGGTGAGCTAACAGCTTGATCAATTAATGGATAATTCAACATACCTGTAAAGAGGAGTGATACATATATGTATAACACGTTTTCCTTGTGCTGTTATAATCTATATCAGCACTTACAGAAAGTGAAAGGGGAACTTTCAATGAAATTACTTGGCCAGAACTAACTAACGTATAAACTGTCTGCAGCATGTTGTAGCACACACTTTGTCCATATTTTGTACAGTGTAACTTTCAATGAAAAACTCACATTTTCAGATTCAATAGGTTTTTATTGTTATTTCACATATATACAGTACAATACATAATGAAATGAAAGAACGTTCCTCCAGGACCAAGTACAACACAGAACACAACGTATTTGATAACATACAATAAACATGCAGTGGTACAGATCCTGTACTACAGTATAAGCCCTCTAAATAGACTGAGACACATTATAGGACAGGACAAATCTAATGATGGTCGGTACACAGTCCTGAGTGATTTTCTAATGCGAAGCAAGATTCCAGCCAACAGAGTTTGTGTAATTGTGCAAATGCGCAATTAGTGCAATAATAATGGACAGTATACAGTGCTGTGCAGAAGTGCAGTGATATTTAGTCCCTGAGAGTCAGACTGTGTGTGTTAAGGAGTCTAGCAGTGAGGGTCTGAATGCAGTATCTTCTACTAGAAGGCAGCAGCACGAAGAGACCATGTGACGGATGTGATGTGTCCTCCACAATGCTGAGAGCTTTCTGGATGCAGTGCTTGTTGTAAATGTCTATGAGAGATGTGAGAGAGACCCCATTGATCTTCTCAGACATCCTCACTATACGCAGGAGAGTCTTGCAGTCAGATGCAGAGCAATCCCCAAACCAGACAGTGATGCAGCTGCTCAGGATGCTCTCTATAAACTGTTTCAAATGAATATTCACAAGTGTAGGAAGTGATGTATCTGTTCCTAGGACGCTTCTGGAAATGGACATCAGCTATAGCCACTTCTCGTATTTGTGAGACCTATTAGTTAAATTTCTGACAGAATGTCGATTCTAAAGTTAAAATTAAAATACAGATTTCCAAAAGACAGCATGCAGTGAAATGCTTGGTTTACAGAACTCAATGTCTGACACTGGTTTTAGATCAATCTATAAGAACAATGCAGGTTCAACAATTTTATATTATATTTAATAAACAGCCAAAATGCACAGCAGTGTTCATACATTCAGTAAACAAAACAAGTAGGAGGGATTGTATTTACAGACCTTTTGTCTGTACGTAAACACATACAGGGTTCTGACGGGGCATTTAAGCCTTACCTTACACACTGTTCTACAGCCATAAGACCTGCTGCAACATGACTGCAAACTTCACCTAATTTGAGTCACAAACACTGATAAATCAAGTCATTACGAGCTGCACACTGTACACTGGGCGGCACGGTGGCTTAGTGGTTAGCACGTTCGCCTCTCAGCACTGAGGTCTTGGGTTCGAGTCCGCATCTGAGCGGAGTTTCCATGTTCTCCCCGTGTCCGCGTGGGTTTCCTCCGGACTCTCCGGTTTCCTCCCACAGTCCAAAAACATGGAGATCAGGTGAATTGGCTACTCTAAAAAAAAAAAAAATTACCCTGATGTGTATGAATGTGTATGTATGTATGTATGTAAGTATGCCCAGATATGGTTGGCACTCTGTCCTGGGTGATCCCCCTAGTGCTCGATGCAGTCCTCCAGGTGGACGGTCGCTTCCGGTTGAGAGTATGCTGTGCGCGATTAGGCTGCCGCTTCTCACCGGTGTTTGTGGTTGAGTGTGTGTAAAATGGAGTGTGTTGATTGTAAAGCGTCCTTGGGTATCTAGAAAGGCGCTATATAAGTGTAACGTTCCTTCCTTCCACTAAGAGGATGAACACACGTGCTTTACTTTTTGTACCACAAGCTAACTTACCCTGTCATGCACGTACTGTGTCCACTGACAACTTCTCCCTCCTTCTTAGCTACAAACCACGCAGAGTACATTTTAGACAGAGGGTGACTTGCTCCACCCTCACCATACACAACACTGTAGAAACAAATATTCCCAACTTTTCTACTGAGAAAATAATTGTGTGTGTCCAAACTACAGTGAGCTTTCACTGCCTCTCTGGTGTAAACACACTCAACAAGGTAGTGATACACATCCATCACCTCAGGCAAGTGTTTTAAATCAGAGGAACAAAACTACCTTCTTAAATGCTTACCTAGAGGATCAGGATAAGAGGTCTGATCATGTATTACTTATTTCTGACTAATGTGTTTGCTCTGCGTTTGGGAGACATGCAAAATATGTGCTCATTATAACAGCTGGATATTGAAAAATGGTGCCACCAGAAACGCCAAAGGTCCAGACATGTGCAGTAGCTTTGATACTGTTTTCTTCACTGAATCAGTCTATAGTTCCTCTATAGAAGGTGGTGAGGATGGGAGGTGGCAGGTGAGCTTTCCTTAATCTTCTCAGAAAGCGGAGATTCTGTTGCACTTTCCTGTTTATGGAGCTGGTGTTGATGTTAGCTTTTCAGTGTTTGTGCACATACATTAGGGTATCTGGAATGCCTACTAACCCACAAACTGTGAAATAAGACAAACTGTATAAGTACTGTATCTACACCTACAGTACATATGGTTTGAGGATTATATAGCAGTTTGTTTAGTTTAGGGAGAGAAAGATTTCTGTGGATTGCTGCTGTTCTCTGCAGTGTTTCTGTGGTGATCACTACATGAAGCTGAAGCTGAATTTCCAGTTCATTCTAAACCAGCTCACCATTCTGTATACTCTTATACTCTGTGTGCAGTGGCATGCAAAAGTTTATGGAACCAGCCGCTCCTCAACGTGACCAACATCAAGAGGACCATGATCAGTCCCGTTTGCATCATTGGTCAGGAGATCAAGCCAGTAGACTCCTACAAATACCTGCTTTTGCTGCTTGACAACAGACTGACTGCAGGACCAACACTGAGGCTGTGTACAAGAAGGTACTCTACTTTTTAAGAAGGATTAGGTCCATTAACGTGGGCAGCAAAATATTTGCTATTTAAACATTCACCATTGGATATAATCTGGAGAATATCAGAGCATGTGTAGGGCTATTTTAAGCTCCATTGTCACAGAACACCATCTCTGTGGTGGTTCTTTCTGGAATGTGTGGACTGTTGCCCTGTGTCCATCTGGCTAAATGCCCTGACCTTCTGCCCTTCCCTGCCTACTCTCCACCAAAACCTATGCCATTATTCATCTGGGAACTAGACAAAGAGTTTGTTGTTTGTACTGTGTGACAATGCACAGAATATATGTTTAAATTAAACAGAGTCTGGAGACCAGAGACACTGAAGCCCATCATAATCAGTGTATATGGCCACGTAATGATTGTGTTTAAGGGGGTAGAAGGACCAGACAGAGGCTGTCTCAACCTGCCAGCCCGTTCGCCCTACAGCAACTGGCACATTTACTCACACACCTGTCAGGCTCTTGGGAAACACATCAGCCCAAGTGTGTGTGAATGTGTGTTTATGCTGACTAGACCTGACACAGAGCAGGATATGCTGGAACTGATTAGAGCAGAGAGAGAGAGAGCATGGAAAAAGAGGAGAATCTAAGTGAGCAGAGGGAAAAACAGGTTAACTCGGATAACTCTGCGGCTATGTGTGCAGTGTCAGGAATGTTTTCACTCTATGTCTTTCATTTCTGCTTGCTGGCTACTGCCAAGCTCGCTGCCATGCCTCTTAGCCAAGATGATGTGAGTTGAGACTGCTGTTGATGCTACTGAACAGACACATGGGCCTGAGTAACAGGAACTTTGAACTAAGATAAGTAACTGAGCTGAACTCAATTATGATTCTTTATTAAAAATAGCCAGTTTACAAACATGCACACCAGCGTAGTCATTCTAAATACCCAGTTTACCCATGTATGAGTTTTCAAAAGACATTGTCAGGCTTTCTGAAGTTAACATAATGCTCCTCTCACCGTAACAATGTAAATATTGGGAGATCCTGTGATAAGCTTTTCATTTTATGACTATACAAAAATAGACTCCGGCAATTAGGCTACAGCTTTTACAGTTTGCTTGTTTTTGAGACATAAAATAGTCATTACAGATGTGGCTTTACAGGATGTGCTCAAAAATGTCACAAAAACTAATCTGTACAGTTATTGGAGCAAGCTAAATATTTACATGTCAGCTAACACATCATACAGATCTCAACAGTCAAACTACACTGTTTACACAATCATATCTGAGTTAGATTAGCAGTCTTAAAGGCTGATTTAGGAACAATTAAGAACAGGTTGTGTAAAATTAAAGCCAGGTTAAAAGTTCCACTTAATTTGTTAATATTTTAACTTTGTTGATATAAAGCCACCGCAATACCTTACATTCCTGGGTGAGAAATTGAAAAAAGGAATAAAAAGATAGAAAAAATGACACTATCAATCAATAAAGAAAGACCTACAGTATCATATTCTGCTCTTTCTACCTGTTTCTGTCATTTCCTACTGCTGTTAATATACTGAATCATCCATAACATTAAAATGTCCTTGTTTTACACTCATTGTCCATTTTATCAGCTTCTCGTAAAATACAGGTGCCCTGTTTCTCTGAATAACCCTTTTTACTCTGTTCTTCAGTGATCAGGACCAAACCAGTTATTATTCTTGTGAGTAATGTTATGAGTTATTAGTCTTTTAGAAAGTATAATTATTTTTTTGATAACTTGAGATAATTTAAGAGTCCAAAAACCATAGTAGCCATAGTAGTGACACGATTGAGTCCAAACAAACCAAAGATTGACTGATTGCCAGAAAAAGAAAGAAACAATTATGAAATTCCACAATTAAATGACTTGTGTTGTCTATATTATAAATTCTGACCACTTTTAATGCCAAAGGTGGCATTACAGTGGTGCGAAGGAAGGAAGGAAGGAAGGAACGTTACACTTATATAGTGCCTTTCTAGATACCCAAGGACGCTTTACAATCAACACACTCCATTTTACACACACTCAACCACAAACACCGGTGAGAAGCGGCAGCCTAATCTCGCACAGCGTACTCTCAACCGGAAGCGACCGTCCACCTGGAGGACTGCATCAAGCACTAGGGGGATCACCCAGGACAGAGTGCCAACCATATCTGGGCATACTTACATACATACATACATACACAGACATACACATTCATACACACCAGGGTAATTTTTTTTTTTTTTTTTTTTAGAGTAGCCAATTCACCTTATCTCCATGTTTTTTGGACTGTGGGAGGAAACCCACGCAGACACAGGGAGAACATGGAAACTCCGCTCAGATGCGGACTCGAACCCAAGACCTCAGTGCTGAGAGGCGAACGTGCTAACCACTAAGCCACCGTGCCGAAGGATTAGTAGAGGGATTCAATCTGGAAGATTTGAACCTGAGGCTAGTATTAGAGTTGTCTATTGGTGGAGCGATACTTGAATGAATGAATGAACGTTACACTTATATAAGATTAAGATTCACCTTTTGGTAACACTTTTTTCCAAGTGTTTTGCCACACACACAACAGAACTTGACCTCTGCATTTAAACCATTTGTGCAGTGAAACACTCACACACACACACACACACACGCACACAAGGCTGTGAGAATTTGTGCCTGAAGCAGTGGGCAGCCCTTATCCACCAGCGCCTGGGGAGCAGTTAGGGGGTTAGGTGCCTTGCTCAAGGGCACTTCAGTCATGTCCTGTCTGGGGATCAAACTGGCAACCTTCTGGTCACAAGACCAGATCCTTACCTAGGCCATGGCTGCCCCCATATAGCACCTTTCTCAAACCCAAGGATGTTTTACAATCAACAGAATCCATTTACACACTTAGAACTCAGCCACACAGAACACTGAGAAGCTGCAGCCAACTGCGCACAGCGTCTCAACAGGAAGCGACATCCACCTGGAGGACTGCATCAAACACTAGGGGGGTCACCTAAGACAGAGTGCAAAACCATATCTGGGCATACACACTCAATCACACAGACATACACACTGGGGCAGGGTGTGAATTATACAATGATAATTGGGGGGGGGGGTCAAGTTTTTCTTCAGGGAGTAAATGGAAACCAGTACAGCGCAGGCACGTGCTTCACTAAACTGAGTCTTACAATCCTTACAGTGTCTTGCTTCCTTACTGTAATGTCTACAGCACGTAAATGATAAATCCATTACATCAGCTAATGTAGCACATACCACACAATAATTTTTATAGTCATAAATAATATATTATACAGCAAAATTCACAGTTAATCCTGCAAAAACACACACAATGCTATTGGCTGCTATCTTTCATCAGTTTTCTTGCCTTTAAAATGAAATTCATATTCTACAGCATCTCTCGCACAGGAATAATTTATTTTATTTAATTCTAAATAAATAGAAAATAACAATGTAACTGAAAATCTCTGTAGATAAGGCTTTTGTCCCATCTCATCCACTTATGTTGACACTGGGACTACAATATTAAATGTTAAGGGGAGATGTAGGAATGCATTTATATAGCGTATAGCGTTTATACATATAGAGTAACTAATTCCTCACTAGGTCTACTGCAGCGTATGAAGCTTTTAGTTTCTTGTTCACATTTCCCTTCTGCCTTAAAACACATTTCTGTTCCACCTTAACAGTCTCCCTTCATTAAAACACATTTTCTCTGTGTTAAAACACACTTCCCTTTTTGCTGTAGATGATAAAGTGTTTTAAGAGTTTTTACACATTTCTGCTTAGGTTGTGCCGAAATCACAAACAGTCGATGTAAAACAGAACATGGATTCCCATTTAAATGTTCTGTTCCACCTTAAAAGTGCCACCACAGCAGCATTTAAGGCAGAATGATAAATTAGCAGCATTTAAGATGGGATAGCAAACTCATGTGAGGAAAAGTGTTTTAAAGTGCATATTTAAGAAAGCTAAGTAGATAACAAGCTACTTACACGTAATGCTGTAGCTTGAGCAGATTGTGCACCTTAACGAAGATGCAAGTCACCTGACCAATAACCAGCAAGGCAGGCAAAGGAGAGGAATGGTTATTAAGGTAGAATGGTATGATCCACTTTAGAGGTGCTTGAAATCATAACACAATATATTTCCAGGCATAGATACTGCATTGTTTTTGTAGTATTTAACAGTATATGTAAGAAGTATATTTAAATGTTTCGACCCCCCCCCTAAACTATTGTTTTTACCCCTTGAAGTCTTAATTGGGGGGATCTGACAATTCATACCTTGCACTGGGGGCTTTTTTTAATTACTCAATTCACCTGATGAGCCTGACTTATCATAGTACCTTGATTGTGATTAAATGTACTGTGGTACTATAAGTAAGATGATATATTGTGATTAGTCATCTAGGTTTGCTAATGCTCATGTCAGTGATGCACTACTCGCTTACAATGGAGAACCTATTGGATTACTTGTTACCCTACTGGGCTGGAATAGTGTAATGGTTGAAGGTAGATTAGAACACTGCTATCTACACTCTCAGAAATAAAGGTACGTGAGGGTACAAAATCTGTACTTTGAAGAACAAAACTGTACCCCATCAGTAACTGTACCTCTAAAGGTACATGTTTGAACTTGCATAGTACTATTTTGTACCTGTGTAGGTACAAACTTAGAAAAGTACATGAATGTACTTATGAATGCTTCACTCTTTTTAAGTTTCATTGTTACTTACACATACCAGTGCTGAGTAAACATACTGTGGTGTTTGCATGTGTGTCATTACATTTTAAATCTTGTTATTGTTTACTTCACATGGAGAGCTGTAATGTCAGTGAACAGTGTTTTCACATGAATTGTTAACATTTTCATGTTTTCATTTATATTGTTCCAATGGCTGAAACTTTTAATAAACTACAATAATTAATAAAACAAAAACTTTCTCTCCATTAAATTTTTTAAAGGTACAAAATTGTCACCTGAAAGAACAGAAAAAGGAACAAAACTGTCATATTTAAGGTACAGTTGATTTTGTCACTGTGGAAGTACCCTATGGGAACCTATATGTAAGGTACACCATTTGTACCTGCAACCATGAGGTGGGAAAGGTACTACTTTGTCTCCAAGGGTACAAGATTCTTCCCTTAAGGTACAAATAGTAAGGGTACGCATTTGTCACTATTGATAAAAGTACACATCCGTACCCTTGAGGGGTACTGCCACAGTGACAAGCGATTGTACCATTATAGGTACAGAATGCTACCTTTTTCTCTGAAAGTGTAGCTGTTGGGATTTGAAAGAAATTAACCAATCCTTGCATGAAATATGTTTTTAAAAAGTTGTTGAG
>BRDA01044912.1:22081-33248 GCA_036984385.1 Crenuchus spilurus
TGTTGAAAAATTTTTGTATAAAGTACGTTCCTAACCAATTAAAGAAAGTTTAGGGTTGTCGATGTGAGAGTCTTTTTTTCCATCGTAAGACATGGATATTACCATGTTACCAATCCTTGCATGAAATATGTTTTTAAAAAGTTGTTGAGAATCAATACAGTATCACAAACCACAATATTGTGATACTCAAAAGTATGTTTTTTTTCCATACACCCTTAATATTAATCTAGTTTTTGTGAGTGTGACTGTAGTCTAGAGCTTCTTAGTGTTGTCAAGCTATCTCACATCTTCTTGTGGGATATGAAGCTGCATCTGTCAGGGATTCATTAGCAACGGCAGATAAAAAAAGTCCACCTTGCCGCTGAGGGCTGCTTGTAAATTTCCATTTCCACTGCATTTAGAGAAGGGGGGGTGACAGTGAATAAGTGAGAACAATCCTATTATTGAGAGGGCAGCCCACAGTCCTCAACAACGACAAATTAATCATCTCTCTAATGCCTTCTCTGACTTTTCCTCTCTAATTCCAAAGCTGTAGCTGTCTTTCACTCTCATGACTGCTATTAACACTTAAGATGGACCTCTGATGTAGGCTGACCACAGCTGAATGAGTGTGAACATAAAATACTAAAATATATATAATGAAAAACTGATCTAAACAGTCTGAAATGCTACATAGGCCCATCATTTCTGAAAATGTTTGCTCCAAATTCAATATTGATTTTGTTTTTTGCTTTATTTTTTCTCTCTCTTTGAGAAGCAAGCTATTGATCACAAGGCTGAAGAGAAATACAACAGTGCAGCAATCATTAAGAAATAAGTGAAAGTCTTAATAGAAAAGGAGATATAGCTTAACCAGAAGAGCTATCACAGGATATAAATTTACTGGTGCAAGAAGTTATAGCTGTGGAAGCAGGTGCATGGAAGCTTAAGGCAGCTTCTGCAGATAATATGTCTTTTAACATTTACGGGGGAGAATGCAAATTCATTTGAGGGCTTCACAATGTGTTGTAGACACATCTGCTAACCCTGAGCAGCATGATTACATGCTGGTGCATGAATGGTGCATGAATGGATAATAAAAATGCCAAAAAAGGTCTGTACTGACACATCTGTATATTCATCACTAGTACAAGTCAGACTTATCTGAAAGTCATTACGGTCACTAACCATCAATAAAATCTTCATTTAGAAGTTTACATCTTTGTCTTTTGTTTCTCAAAGGCATCTGAGAGAGCCGAATTGGGGAGTGATCCGCGCTGACTGGGAGCTTCTTGATGAGTGACTGTTTTGGATGAACAAGTCTGGCAGGCCCCCTCCAGGGTTTTGACCTAAGACTCTAAAACCTCTACAAACGAGAGTTGAAGTCTTAAGCTCCACTAATCTCCTGGACAGACACGACAGGAGTCCCAGCACGTTCAAACAGATTGTGCCGTAATATGAGTTTAATTTACTTTGACAAAACCGGTAAGGAAAAAGGAGAAGTGTTGGCAAGTGAAAATGAAGTGTGTGAGAAATTGAAAAAAAAGAACAAAAAGATGGATATACTATACCTGGGGAAAAAAAATCACTGTCAAGCTGTAAAGAAAGACTTACAACATTATCTTCTCCTCCTTCTAACCATTTCCACCCAGTGGCTGTCATTTCCCATTGATTTACATACACTGATCAGCCATAACATTGAACTGACATCAGCTCCACTGAGCATATAGATGCACTTTGTAGTTCTACAATTACAGACTGTAGTCCATCTGTTTCTCTGTATACTTTATTATCCTTCTTTCAGCTGTTCTTCAATGATCTGGACCTCCACAAAATCAAGATATTTGGTAGATCGTTCTCAGCTCTGTAGTGACACTGATGTGGTGGTGGTTTATTAGTGTGTGTTGAACTGGTACAAGAGCTTCAGACAGAGTGGTAGTGGAGCTGGAGTGTTTATACCAGGGGTCACCAACCTTTTTGAAACTGAGAGCTACTTCTTGGGTACTGATTAATGCAAGGGTTACCAGTATGATGCACACTTCTGAAATAAGAAGACTGAAAAAATAACTAATTTTTGCAACAAACCTGCAATTAACTTGCAGGCTTTTTCTGCTCATAGTGCGCTACCCAGTGGGTAGTTAGCATGGTAGCTTGAGAGACACGTTCTAAAATGTCTCAACATTGTGTCGCTTTGCCGATGCCACAGTCGACAAATTACGTTTTCTTTCTTTTTTCTGCCATTTTTTTGGCCGTAAATCATCTCCTCGCCTTCACTAAGCCTGCTAGCTGGTCTTATTGGTAATGGTTGCCTTGGAGACCAGCTAGCTGAAATCTAATATGAAGCATTTTTTTAATTTTATTTTTTATATTGTCATTTTCAAATTCGCACCAATGCAAGTGTGAATTAAAAAAGAATGACAACTAAAAATTTGATGTCGCTCACTGGTAAGTGGCGCTACTGTGAGTTTGCACAGAATTCCCTGACTTCAATGGGATCTAAATACAGGAGATTTCACTTAGAACTGGATTTCACTCAGTGACCAATCAGAATTTTTCTTTTGTTTCTTTTATTAAGACCATACGTTTCAAAGTGAAAAAACTTAAAATAATTAGAGAAAAAATAATAAATGAATATTACAGAAAATGTTGATACAGTTAATGTAAGTGCTTACAGTTTTTCTCAGTCAAGAAAAGTTTTTGTTCCAGTTTTTGGTTCATTTCTCAGATCAGAATTGAAATTCTCAAAATTATTCATACAATCTCCACATTTCCTTGTCACATGTGCACATCATCACAGCGTTTCTCACTGTGTTCCACATTTTGCAAATGCTTTTGTACATTCATGCAAATGGTCATGTATAGTTGTCTGCTGTTTTTTACATTATCAGTTGCTTATGTCATGTTCATCAAAATATGTTCTACTGATTGTCTGTTAAATTGTCTTTCCCTCCAAAACATTTAGGCTTTGGGTCAGTGCCTAGGTCATTACATGCAAAAGTGCTGAACATGTTCTCATAATCTCTCAGACATCATTTGTCTATTAAATTTTTTTGGTAAATTTAGGTCATTTATCCTAAATTGATGAAGTTGTACAATCATCCAAGGTGAATCTTGGCATTCAGGTAAAAAGGGGAATTTGTGAAGGTTTAGATCAAACAATAATCAAACAGCTTACAGCTCTCAATGACACCAGATGAGCATGAAACAGCTGTACAAAGTTCAATTTCAAAGACAATGTGACAGAGTGAAAGAGCTGTGGTACCAGTATGTAGTCTACAGGTAAAACCTTTATACATACTGACACATTTGCTGTGGCTGAAACATCTGTTTCTTGTCCAAAATGAACATTATATGTACTTCATTACTCCTTTTCTGCTTCAGCGTATCATAGAGCTGGAATCAGGAGAAACGCTCCACACTTTTATGTCATACAGCATATAAAAGACCTTATGTCATACAGCATCTTGTTACATTATTGTACACCCTCTTATCCCCGATAAAGAGAGAGGTGTGATGTAAGAGGACTTGCTCAAATATCTGGTGTTTTAGGGTTATGTTAGTTTTCGCCCCTCTAACACCATCAGGCAATTGTTTGCCATTCATCAAAGAATGCTGATGGAATTCCTCCCACCCTGTTCTTCATCCCTAAACCCAACTGAGGAGCTCTTCTCAGCCTGGAGATGGAAGGTGTACAATCACCAGCCGCACACCCAGATGAACCTGCTGACTGCTGTGGATGCAGCTTGTGAGGACATCACAGCAGATGCCTGTACAGGCTGGTTTAGACACTCCAGGAGATTCCTTACACACTGCATTGCAGGAGAAGATATCCAGTGTGATGTGGATGAAAACATGCGGCCCAACAGAGAGCAGCGTCAGGATGTACAGAAAAGAAAGCTCTATAACTCCTTAAGTTACTGTCTCAGGTTCCAGTCCAATTTCTTGCAGTAAGCTGCCCACATACAGTCATGTGTAACTTTATGTTCTGTGTAAGTTTGTATTTTGTTTGTAACACAAATCATTTCAACTGAAAAACCACAGAATGTGCAGCGTTTCTGTTATCAGACACTGACAACATGACTAAGTATCCTGACAGCCTTGTTCACAGGCAATAACACAGACCAGACATTCTGATGGCACTGACTAGTTGATTGACATAAATATTTGCTTTTGAGTGAGTTACAGGCTTTTGCAGGTGTTTCATTGAGTTCTGCTGTTTGCACTAACTGTTGTGAGAAATGCACTTGTTGTGATGAGAATGTTAATCATGATCATTTTACTGCATTCTAATACTTTATGAACATATTTGCTAAAACAAGTAAATATGCTTATAATCCACCTCACTTTAGCGAATGTTTAAAGTGCTGAGCTACAAGTCCAAACGTTAAAGGGTTAATGCAGCCACAATTAGCTTAGCCACAGCGCTAACATCTTCAGAGGAACAGCCTTAATCTAGGGTGACCAGACATCCTCTTTTACCCGGACATGTCCTCTTTTTGAGACTCAAAAAAAAACTGTCCTGGCGGAATTTCACAAACATCCGGGATTTTGAGAAGCTTTTCGTTCACAAACTAGTCCCGCCCTCCCTTACTCTGTTCAGTTCATTTGAGTGAGAAGGTGGAGTGGTCAATTAGCCTAAAACTTTCTTTTTGTAGTGAATAAAGGTGTAAACGACCTACAAGCACACACAAGTTCAGCTAAGCACACACCAGCAGTGAGGAGCGAGAGCTCATCCTCTAAAATCAGAGTTTTTAGTAAATCAGAGTGCAGCAGAGGTTTCACACAGTTAAGCACCACTAACCCTACAGGTCAGTGTTCTGCATATCTGACTTGTTAGGAAAGGTTTTCAGATTCCTAAACAGCTAAAAACATTCTGAAGTACTCAGACAAAGACAGAATTGTTATACAGCACAGACATGGAAATGTATCATTTTGTTGTTGCATATTTGAAATGTAAAATAGTTTAAATAGCTTTTAAGGGCAGTTTTCTGCATGTTAGACTTGTTAAGGGACAATAAAGCTCTTTTTCATTTACATATCGGCCATATGCCTAGTGTACAACTTATTTTTTTTAAATGTCCTTGTATGTGAATGTGCAATACATTTTATCTTGCACCCACAACCCCCCACCACAACCCCCCTTCTCTTCTTTGGCTGCTGCTCACCGTGGTGCTACTGTGTACACTACATGCCACCCCCCCTTTTTTTTTCTATGAGTGTTCGATCTGATTGGTTCTTCCTGTTTCACTTTTTAACATTTTTCCATTTGACAACAGGTGCTTCTTATATATGTATTTTCTCTTATTTTGCTTTTGGTTTCAATTTATTATTTTATTTATTTTCATTTTAATTTATTTACACACAAATTTGACTCTACAGCTATGGTGAGCTATTTTTAGAACACAGGCCTGTGGGCAACTCATGGTCCTTGCGGGTGACCCCTGGTTTATACACTTCAGTGTCATGGCTGGACTAAGAATAGACCACCAACCAAAAATATCCAGCCAAGAGCATCATGTGACCAGCATCTGTGTCCACCAATGAAGGACTAGAGGACCAAAACAAACTGAGCAACAACAGATGAGCTACTGTCTCTGACTTCTACAAGGTGAACTAACAAGGTAGGTGTGTCTTATAGAGTGGAGTAAACAATCCAGCAACAACACACAGTTACACAGTCACCATCAGTGTCACTGCAGTGCTGAGAATGATATACCACTCAAATAACACCTGCTCTGTGGTGGTCCTGACCATTGAAAAGTGAAAAGTGGGTGAACAAGGTGTACAGAGAAACAGATGGACTACAGTCTGTCAGTGTAGAACTACAAAGGTCAGTGGAGCTGATAAACTAGACAATGAGTGTAGAAAAAGTCATCCTTACAAAACAGTCCGTGCATGAACCTTTCAAACTGCCACCCACACAGTCATGAAATTCTAACTATATGACCTTCTAAGACACATCGACTAGTGTTTATATATCAATCATGCATTAGCTGTTCAAGCTTCTTTAGAAACCCTCCTTGCTGTATGCTTACACTGACACTACCCTCATTGAATGTGAATTACCATGTACGTGTCATTTCTCTATAACCTTTAGCACATATTTGTGAACAATTTATGGCATTTGAGAAAGAGCAGCAAAAGATGTCATGTTTACATCCGTATCCCTTCCTGCTGCAAAAGAGCTTCCATTTGTGACGCATGTATATATGCAAGCCTTCCTGATTACAAACTGCTTCAACCAATAGCACAGTCACTGAACATTTAATCATGTGGATGTGTGTAATACCCAGTCTTATCAACACTGGCATACTACTGCTGTAGACAAAAAGGCTGTGGGTGGCATGAGGCTGTTAATGGAGTGATTGATGGATGTTTTATGACCCCAGAACTACAGCACTATTGAACTCCATCTGCTAATGGCTCTCTCCCAGGTACTCTCTGATTACATGTAACAACTTAACAGCTAATAAAAGAGACGCTCCACAGAGCATGTGAACGATGTGAATGTCCATCTGTGACCAAAAGCAGTAGTAGGGTAGGTTATCTAAAAGACATGACACAGGAACTTTTTGGTTAAAATCTCATCCTGGAGGCTGTTTCCAGCATAATTTGGGGATTTTTCCTTCTTGTACACATGTACTAAACCTGGAAATAAAAATATGAATTAACTGAAGTTGTGTTGAGCAAGGAAATCAACACACTGATATCTGAAGACCCATGGTGTACCATAATGAGTAAAACTGCAGCCTCCCATGTGACAGATTGGCCAAGCATACCACTCTTCATTCACATACCCATTTAACATTGTAAGTTAATTCAATTGTAAGTTCTAGATAAAAGTCAGTGAAATAGTGAGTAATACAACATCTGTACACACACAGCACACTGTAATACGGGTAGTATCACTAGGGTTTTGCCTGAATAAAGCTTGAAACTTGAAGATGTACATTTGAACTTGAATGATAATCATTCCACCTTTATGATTCTGTGAATAAAAAAATCTTTTTTAGCACCATGGTGGATGAAAATGGAGAAAAAGTATCTTTCAACATACAGTGGTGCTTGAAAGTTTGTGAACCCTTTAGAATTGTCTATATTTCTTCAGATTAAAGTAGATAAAGAGAACCTAGTTTTAACAAATGAGACACAAATATTATACTTTGTCATGTATTTCTTGATTATATATTCCTTGAGTACATATTATACTTGAAATATGAATTATCTCTCAGTGGCAACTAGAGCTGCAGCAGTAACTGGTTTCACAATATTAAAATACATGGTTATTATACCGTGGGCAAGGAAATTGCAAACCAGCTGAAAATCTCACCCGCACATGCGCAGCTCTGCTCCACCTCGGCCACATGCACCTAACTCAAACTCACAGCAACAAATCAGCAGGGCGGGACTACTTCGGATACCTGCAAAACTGACGTGAGGATGGTTATCCCATTTACAAAGTTTGTGGACATAAAGTGGCAGCTAAAGGAGGTGTTTGAGCTGAACAAGGTTCTTGTGACTGAAGCAACTTTACTCATGTTTGTATTATTCCAAGAAAAACGACACAGGACACCATGTAAGAATGAACAAAAACAAACATTTATTTATTCCAGACTGTGTAAGTGCTGGGAGAAAACAAAAATAAAACTTTTAAACCATGGTTAAGTTGTTCCAAATATACGATGAAACACAAATGGTAACGCTAGGTAAGAAAACATTTACTACCAGAATCTCACTACTGCTAAATATGAACCGCTTAAAATCAGTTCACACAGCACTTACCATTTCCGGTAACTGTTCTTTAAACGTTCTTTGGTAGAACAACTTGTGTCTTTAGGGTAGTTTTCTTGCTGCATGACCCACCTTCTCTTGAGATTCAGTTCATGGACAGATGTCCTGACATTTTCTTTAGAATTCTCTGATATAATTCACAATTCATTGTTCCATCAATGATGACAAGCCGTCCTGGCCCAGATGCAGCAACACAGGCCCAAACCTGATACCACCACCACCATGTTTCACAGATGAGATAAGGTTCTTTTGCTGGAAACCAGTGTTTTCCTTTCTCCAAACACAACACTTTTCATTTAAACCAAATTTTGGTCTCATCTGTCCACAAAACATTCTTGCAATAGTCTTCTGGCTTGTCCACGTTATCTTTAGCAAAGTGCAGACAAACAGCAATGTTATTTTTGGAGAGCAGTGGCGTTCTCCTTGCAACCCTGCCATGCACACCATTGTTGTTCAGTGTTCTCCTGATGGTGGACTCATGAACATTAACATTAGCGTTGGTCGACTACTCCTGGGGAGGTAACAGTGATCTTAAATTTCCTCCATTTGTACACAATCTGTCTGACTGTGGATTGGTGGAGTCCAAACTCTTTAGAGATTATTTGTAACCTTTTCCAGCCTGATGAGCATCAACAACTCTTTTTCTGAGCTCCTCAGAAATCTCTTTTGTTCGTGTCATGATACAGTCTCACAACACATGTCAAAGTCAAACTTAGCTTTATTGTCAATTCTTTCCATGTACCAGACATACAAAGGAATTGAAATTATGTTTCTCACTATCTCTCAGTGTTGACAAGACAAGACATTCCTAAATCTAAAGTAACAAATAAGACAGGACTATCCTGATGCTAAACACAATAATAAAAACAAGTGACAATAAATACTAAGATAACAGTAAAGTAAAATAAAGTGCACAAGCACAATAATTAGACATATTCCACCTAATACTAATGATAAAGTGGCATGAGTAAGCTGCACAGTGTAATTAAGTAATCAATTAAGTGACAGCAATTTAGTAAACAATAAACTAAATATACAGTATGGGTCTAAATGTCCTAGGTAGCAGCAAATTGAAATAGTGACATTCAGTCATACAAGCAGCAGAAGGATATTGTTGACAGTGTGCAAGTGGAATGGTAGTGCAAGGAGTGTTTTTTTTTTTTTTGCTCCTTGACAGTCCAGCTGTGTTCACAACGTCCTGCAGTGCCTTCCTGATGTTTTCGCTGCAGCTTCCGCCCCACACAGTGATGCAGCTGGAAAGAATGCTCTCAATTGTATCTCGCTAGAATGTGGACATGATAAGTGGTGGAGCATTTGCTCACTTGATTTTGCACAGGAAGTAGAGGCGCTGCTGTGCTGTCTTCACCAGTGATGCAGTATTGGTGATCCAGCTGAGATCCTCACTGATGTGCACCCCCAGGAATTTGGTGCTGCTCAGCCTCTCCACCGCAGCACCATCGATGGTCAGTGGTGGGTGTTGGATATGACCTTTCCGGAAATCGACAACAATCTCCTTTGTCTTGCTGACATTTAGCAGGAGGATGGATGGATATAATCAGAGGACAAGCTCTTAAGGAGTCTCTAGACCCAAATACAAGACACTATCCATATGGTCATCGAGAATTGAAATCAACTTGACAGCACTTTATAATAATAAAGTTCTGCAATTCATTATATTTTTATTTGATATAAACTGTGTATATTGACAAGTTTGAGTCAATTCCACCTTTTGCCATTTGCAAGAATGACTTTTTTCCCATCATAAATACTCTTCACACAACCATGACTTTTCATCACATTTAAACCATGATAAAACATCTCCTGTTCTACATTATGTGGGGATTCTTTGAACACTGAAAAGGGTTGTTTTGCTGTCTGAAAACTCAGATTTTAAGCTTGTATGTGGTATGGATTAAAAATTTCCAATCCACGCTTTCCTCAGAATGTCTCTATTTGCTTTGATTGCTAGTGAGCAATAAATATAAACTCACAACATGCTTTAATCAGTAAGGATAACTGTGACTGTGAGAAATGCTTGAAAACCCATGATTCTCACACAATGTGAATCACATCTTTTAATGAAAAGTTATTGATTTTCTCCTCTGTATCTCATTACAGTGTAACTTAAGTTCCTATTATTGACACCACCTTGTTTGTTCACTTGTCTGCACGTAAATCTGCATTAGTAGGCACAGAATAGCAATTCAGATTCATAATTTTCTTTGGTGCAACTCAGCACATGTGGTCCTGATCAACTTTTAGAGAAGAGTGAATCAGATCTGCTCTCACGTCAGGCTTGCTGAGAAGCACTGCAGCCACAGATCTGCTTTAATGGAACTGTCTGCAAGATCAGCGGAATATGAGAAAAAAAAATCCAAGATACACTATATACTGTAGCAGTGCCAACAAATGGATAAAACTGATCTCAAATGAAATCCTGCCATAGAGAACAAACAAGAATGTAATGACAAAGTGAACAAGCATTATATATATATATATATATATATATATATATATATATATATATATATATATATATATATATATATATATATATATATTATATAGGGGTTGGACAATGAAACTGAAACACCTGGTTTTAGACCACAATAATTTATTAGTAGGTGTTGGGCCTCCTTTTGTGGCCAATACAGTGTCAATTCGTCTTGGGAATGACATATACAAGTCCTGCACAGTGGTCAGAGGGACTTTAAGCCATTCTTCTTGCAGAATAGTGGTCAGGTCACTACGTGATGCTGGTGGAGGAAACCGTTTCCTGACTCACTCCTCCAAAACACCTGAAAGTGGCTCAATATGGTATGTCACCATAATGTTGTGTGCATTGTAATATACTATATAACTGTGCTCTTACCTGCTAACTGAACCTTCACACTCTGCTCTTACTGGTGCAATGTGACATTAATGAAGATTGGCCACCAGACTGGTCCAATTTAGCCAGGAAACCTCCCTCACTAAAATGACAGCTGTTTCACTTTCATTGTCCAACCCCTGTATATATATACAGGCGGTCCTCGATTTACGATGTTGATCCGCTCCTACGTCGCGTCGTAAACTGAATTTCGTGTAAGTCGGAACATACGTACATTCTGTACATAAATAACATACTGTAAGCACTTATCCTATCCTAACACCTCTCCTAACACAGTAATGATCAAAAAACACATATAAAATACGTTTAATAATGAAATGAAACAGCCGCGAAACCGTGTGTTCTTACCAAACACGAAACAAGGCTTTATACAGTAAATGGGAGATGTGTCGTAACCACGAAACATCATAACTCGGGGACGACGTAGCCCAGGCACCACCTGTACATGTATATACAGTGTATCACAAAAGTGAGTACACCCCTCACATTTCTGCAGATATGTAAGTA
>BRDA01044914.1:0-24198 GCA_036984385.1 Crenuchus spilurus
TGCCTCACATATGATTTACATGGTTCAACAGTTGCAATGAAATACTAACAAAACACGGAAGACTTCTTTCGAAAGGTGTTGTTGCATGTAAAAGCATGTCCAAACACCACTGCCCATACTGATGACACTCTCCAAAAACTTGGTTCTAAGATGTTAAAGCCTTGCTATCATCTTGATCTTTATATAACCATCACTTATTTGGTTCCCTCAAAGAAGTCATAAGAGGATGGAAATTCATGTCCGATGAAGAGGTGAAGACATCGGTGCATTTATAGCTCGCAGCTCAGCCAAAAACATACTCTTAATACAAAACCTTGTTGTTAGATTATGTCAAAAAATAATGTATTTGTCTTGTCCTAAAACTGATTACAACAGATTCTACAGCCAGAGGGAGGTTCATTTTACTCACCCTCATATTAATGAATAAGGAAGCATCTACCATAACCCGGTCAAGGTTGGTAATTGTACAACACAGCTATAGAACAAATTGGCAGGTGTTATCAAAATTAGAACCAATCAAATAGAACCATGAACACTAAAAGAACCCTTCTCATGGATAAAGGGTACTTTCCATGCTGAAAGGGTTCTTCAGATTGATCAGGAAAGTGTTCTACATATGGTTCTATATAGAACCTTTTTGAAAAGGTATTCTATAGAGCACCCAAAAGGTGTCTGCTGTAGCTACAATGTCAAGCTTGCACACTCTTAAAAGAGATGGTTCTTATAGAACCATGAACTCTCAAAGAACCCAAAGGGTTATTTGCCTGAAGAAAGGGTTCTTCAGATTGACGAGGAATGTGCTGCAGATGGTTCTATATAGACACCTTTTGAAAATGGTTCTATATAGCACAAAAAAAGGATTTCTCTGTTATTACAAGTCTGACATTGTAACAATAGTAGAACCCTTTTGGGAGCATTTGATAGAACCTTTTCAATAGCGTTCTATATAGAACCATGTACAACACTTTCCTCATCAATCTCAAGAACCCTTTCATAAATGCAAAGAGCCTTTTGGGTTCTTTGAGTGTTTATAGTTCTATATAGAACCATTTTGTTTTACTAAAGACCCTTGAAACACCATCTCTTGTAAGAGTGTAGTGAACTAATGAGTTACAGGAGAAAACATTCTAACAATGTTGCTACAACTTTATCAAAGTAACTAAGTGTGTCTAACGGTTTGTTTGTTTTTGCTGGGTGGTAGACGTTTCTTTTGAAGTCTTTATAACATTGACAGGATGTTATAATGTTGTCAGACATCGTTATATCACAATTAGCTTCACATTTCAACGATGAGGTCACCAAACCGATAGACTGTCAGTGTTGTCAGGACGTTGTCACGACGTTACAGGTGATTACATCACAAACAGCTTTAGCTCACCGTTAACTGAAACTTGATCTCAGTATCAGAGTTAATGAAATAAACAGCTTGAGCAGAAAACTATTTAAACCGTATTAACTCAGAATCTGAATTAACATCATACAAGTGTTTAAAAAGCAGATTCTTACATGAGGTCGGGTCTAAATTTGTGTATGAGAGCGCAGAAGGCCAAACCATCTCTGAAAGAAGTTGTCATGTTCACGACGGCCACGTCTCGGTATCCATCACACTGGATTTTGCACCACAGTTGGAGCGCCTTGATGGCAGCCATCCTCCCCTCAGGGCTCTTTTACTTCTTCAGTGCAGTTCTCTCTCTCCGTTTCTCTTTCTCTGTCTCTCTCAGAGCTGGACTGTGAGTCGTGCTTCTGCTGCCTCAGTCAAAATTGGGAAACCACCAACAAGTCCAGTGTTTATAAAACTCTGCGCCGGAAAAGACCAAGTAGCTAAAATAAAGTTATGACGGTCACACCAAGTTGGATTTTGCACACAGTAACACGCTGACCAATCGCTGGAGCGGCACCTGAGCGGGAAAACGAGTGAAGAGGGGGCGTGGTTTCTACTCATCTGCTGAGCGTTAATTGGCTTCTTCTGCTTCATCATTAAATAGTGATTCGATCTTTTATTCCTTTCACTAATCCGATGCTTTCTTGTCCGTTTAAATGAATTGAACGTCTGATATAACGTTTAATTTGGCGTGTAACTAGTCAAGCTGGCTTTTCATTCACTCTTTATATATGGACTTCTGGTTATCTCTCAGGGATACAAACAAACATATAACGAGACAGAATGTATATCATATAAAGGTCTTGTGTTTCTCTTAAGACGTTTGTGTGCTTTACAGTCATTAACATGTCTATTTTCTCTTTGTCCATTATAATGAAACTACCTGTTAGGCTGGTGTTCAGTATCTCTGTTCTGATTGGTTGTTCTGTATTGTGCTCTGTATTACAAATGCCTGAAATTCTCCTTATAATTTCAGTGGAAATGGGCATAAATAAACTACTGTAGAATAAACAGGTGGTTGTGTAACTGTACTCATTTCCTTGATTCATAATGAGGAGTTTAGTTTGGATATTTTAACTGTGTGGACTTGAAAGTGAAGGTTGGTCTACATATTTACTCATTTTAACAGTATTTGCATGCAGCATCTAACCATTTTAAAAGTACAGAAATATTCAGTGATACAGAAACATTCAATAACAAAGATTATTATTGGAATTTTATTAGAACTACTCTGCCTAGACAAACACAGACAAAGGCACTGGGTGCATTTTAATTTTCCTATTTCCCTGCAAAGTGGACTTCAAACCATGGTCGATTCTAGAAACAGCGCTTTAGGGGTGCTAAGCATCCAGTGAGCCTGGCATTATCACTATTGTGCTCTTCACTAACATTAACTGTGGACTTTCTCACCTGCTTCTTGCTGTCCATTCTTCTCTCTCTCATTCTTTGTACTGTCAAGCAATTGGCAAATATAACAAAAAATAATCTAATCTAATATCAAATAAAAAATAGATTATCAATTTATAGCTATTTTCATAGAATCATCTGCTGTGTCAGATTCACATCACACACTAATTCTAATAATCTGATATCAATATTATAAAGATCATTTACAGATTCAGAGGATATGATGGACACAAACAATAACACAAGAGGCAATGGTGTTACTTTCATTTTAAACATCTTATCAGCAGATATGAATTTGAATATATGAAGGAACAGATTTTTCTAGATAATGTTTCCTCCCACAGCAGCAAGTACATTTTCTATTGTCTGCTTTAATATAAATAACTAAAAACAGAAATCTCTACCTAAATAGGTAATTTCAGTCTGTTGTTCTACACAGTTATTCTATTCACTTAGGGAAAATGTTTAGGGGAAATGACATCAGCATTTAGGGTTACTCACATTTTTTTTTTTTTTTTACCTCATTACTAGACTTGAATTGCCCCATTCCAACGTTTTTTGGAATGTACTGCAAGCATGAAATGCAGGAATGGATGTATTTTAACAATTGAAATAACACTGACGAGAAAAAGACCTGACATATATTGGGTTTATGCTGTGTGTAATGAAAAGTGAAACACTGCTTTTTTGTTTATTTTCTATACAATCCCAACTTCTTATTTGGGGTTGTACTTCATTAACTGATTACTGCATACTTCTTTTAGGGACCCAGTGGAATCAAATATCATAAAGTAAAAATAGCATCAGTCTGATTACATTTTTCCAATTTTGTCTATTTTCTTGCAAAGTGTATACAGTGTTGTGACAAGGTTATGTGTCACAACGATATGAGGTCAGTATATTAACTCCTGCTTTCTCTTTTGAGATCACGGCAATAAACAAATGCTCATTAGGGAACAAAGACCTACATTTGAGAGAAAACCTCACAAACAGCCTTTATGGAGCCTCTTGAAAGACTGGTGAATATTTATAGTCTTTTATTTGAATGATGGTATGATATGAATGCATTAATGAGCACTTTGGCACTGCTGATAATGAATGCTATGCTAACAGAGGCTTCAGCTCTAATTTGCATAGGCCTGACACTCTTTTTAGGCCACTGTCAGTAAACAAAGAGTGCTGTGACCTACAAAATCTGTCATTTAGGCTATTAGCCTGTTTTCTGGCATTGAGGACAACACTACACATTAAAGATTCTTAACATAGTTGTGTCAAGTTGTTTGTATTAGAGTGTAACAGGCATGGAGACAGTCTGCAAGCTTCTGCAGGTACTTGTGAGACCAGAAGGGGGCATCCTCACATCACAGCCTTTCAGAAGCAAAAGGAAATCAATACTGCACTAGTTATACTAGAATGCCTAGTTCATTTATTCTGTCATTGCTAAGTATTTTGTATTTTCATGCTGTCTCTGTACATCTTCCATAAATTCCCTTGACTTGAAGAATGGTCATGTAACACTGAAATGCTCTGCAGAGCACTGCTGAAAGCTAATTCTGCAGATCCCACAGGAAATTCTCCTACTTAGATGCTTTGAAATTAATTTGGCATAGACCAGCTGGACTTTGTTTAACAAACACACAATGGGAGCTTTTGCTGCTCTGAAGCCATATTTACAGAAGATTGACATAAGGACATTCTAGGCTACTTAATAACTATATAACATTATTTTTAAAGGATGTTTCTCTGAAATAAATGCTTTCACTTTCCTGACAAAGGTGTGTGTGTGGTGACTTTCTTTAAAAAAATCATTACATAAATGTTACTTTTGTAAAAATAAAAATACATTAACAGAGACAGCTTTTACCTACTTGGCTCAGTAAGTAACAAAAATGGATCCACCAGTCAGGAAATATAACACAGACAAGTACTCAGTAGAACAAGGATGATAAACTGGAAAAAATTGTAAAATGTAACAATTTGTCTGTTCAAATAAAGACTAGAACAGTCCAGACTGTGAACTTCTCTTCTTTATGGATGTGAAAACAAGAAGAACAAGAAGTGAAGGACAAGAAATGACAGGACAGGAAGAACAGTAATGTATTTTTTTAGACTTCTGAGAGAACCTTTTTAGACTTCTGAGAGAACCTTGGACAGCAATTAAAACCCAAAAAATGGATCCTCAACCAGATCAAAACTCACCTTTCACTAGAAGCGAGATCTCTGAAACTGAAGATTTCATTTTGGTCACATTATGAGAAGAAACAGTTCATTTACACTGGTGCTTGAAAGTTTGTGAACATCATAGAATTTTCTATATTTGTGCATAACTATGAGCTAAAACCTTATAAAATTTTCATACTTGGTCATTTATTTGTTGAGGAAAATAATCCAGTATGACATATTTGTGAGAGGCAAAAGTATGTGAATTTTGCTTTCAGTATCTGATGTGACCCCCTTTACAGCAATAACTGTAACTAAACGTTTACGGTAACTGTTCTTTAAACATTCTTTGGTAGAACGACTTGTGTGTTTAGGGTCGTTGTCTTGCTGCATGACCACCTTCTCTTGAGATTCAGTTGATGGACAGATGTCCTGACATTTTCTTTAGAATTCTCTGATATAATTCACAATTCATTGTTCCATCAATGATGACAAGCCGTCCTGACCAAGATACAGCAAAACAGTCCCAAACCTGATACCACCACCATGTTTCACAGATGAGATAAGGTTCTTATGCAGGAATGCAGTGTTTTCCTTTCTCCAAACATAACACTTTTCATTTAAACCAAAAAGTTATATTTTGGTCTCATTCATCCACAAAATATTTTTCCAATATCCTTTTGATTTGTCCATCTTTAGCAAAGTGTTGGTTTAACTCTTTCCAAACCTCTCTTCATAACAGTCCAGAGTTCTCATACTAAACCTGGTTTGGTTAATTAATACTTCATGTTAAAGCAAGTATGCTGCTAATGAGCATTGACAAGAACATATAGAACCAAGTTTGTTCTTCAAACTAGCTCAGATCAACTATTTTATTCAAAAGAACACATTCTCGTTAAATTTTCTGCATTTATTTTATTTGCATAACATGATATATAGTGTTTTCATAAGCACAACCATGCTTATTGCCAAGATGAATGCTTTCAAACCATGTGCTCACTTACCTGCAACACATTAATTTATCTGAATTCTACTGTCTTTAGTCAAAGTTCTACTTTATAAAAAGACAACAGAACAGTATAAAACAAGTTATTTTATCTTTTTTTTATCTGTTGACTTTTCCTTATTAATAAAAATGAGCAGCATCTGCAGTTCATCTGTGGATAGTCCACATTACATTATAGGCACCTACATTTAGAAAAGAGGAGGAAAAAACATGATTACGTTTGTAAATGTTATCTTGGAAGAGCCCCTCTGTCAGAGGGCAGGGGTGTTTCAGCCTTCCGTATTGTGTTTGCCGAGAGCTTGTGGCAGCTTGCAGACATCCTGTGTGAGTGTAACAGGATAGCCGTTGGAAGGAGCAGCCATCGATGAGCTCACCACTTGTTTCCTCTACAAATAGAGCCCTGAACATTTGTCTTTTATTAGCTCTGATGTGGTTTCCCCAAAAAACAACACACTTCTCCAGTCTGGAGGAACATAAATCACATGTAGCTGTAGGCAAAAGGTTTGGACAGAACTCTGTAGAGGACATACTACTGCACGTTTTAATTTAAAATAACTTTATTTACTGAATTTAACATGAAATTAAATGGTTTACTGTTTTCCAATAGGGCAGCATGGTGGCTTGGTGGATAACATGTTCACCTGTCAATGCTGAGGTCTTGGGTTTGAGTCCCCATCTGGGTGGTAGTTCCACATTCTCCCTGTGTCTACCTGGGTTTCCTCCGGAGTCTCCAATTTTCTCCAACAATCCAAAGACATGGAAGTCAGATGAACTGGTTACTCTAAATTGCCCTGATGTGAATGTATGTCTAGTGATGGATTGGTGTCCTGCCTTGGGTTTGTTTGTAGTGACAGCTCTAATTGGCATCCTAATCATCATACAAAAGGACAACAAGGACTACATTCCTGCCTACATCTTTAATGTGTACAGTTTCTGCAACTACAGTCAAATTCCTAATAGAAATGAATGGTCAGGATTTATAGATGTCTCTTTGTTTTGTATCTCACTATGACATTGTTTTATCCTCATGTGTAAGTGGTTAGCCTGTGTAATAATGAGGTGACAATAAATAAAGTGGTATAACAAGAATTCAGACCTTTCCGCTTGTCTTAAATTACAGTGCTGTTTGTTCACTTGGCTGGCAGAGTCAGTTACTCTCTGTGTCTGTTCAGAACACCTGTGCTTTTAGGTGCTGCTCTCTGCTGGCCTTGACCACACTACTGTGGATCTCAGCCTCGTAATCTCTGGCCTTGGCCCTCAGCTTGGCGATGCTGCAGGAACGGAACTCCTCTGGACTCGGGCGCTCTGGCCCAGGTTCAGGGCTGTCCCTGGCTGCTGCTGATGGGCTGAGCCAAGTGGGGCTTCCCTTCTCCTGCTTCCTTTCCCAGCATGTGCCCTGACCACTGTCCATATCCCTGCTTCTGCAGGACACAACCGGCTGCCTGATCTCACACTCACGGCCAGCACACGGCTCTCCTGCCTGGCTCTGCAGCTTCATCTGCCTGCGCATCTTAGCCCTGCGGTTCTGGAACCACACCTGCACACAAGTCCACATCTTACAATCATGAATAAACAATTTCTTAAAATTGTATAACAAAACAAATTCATAACAGGAACTGCATTCAGGACCAATCATCTCATCTGAAGACTGTAACAAAGGATTAATTAGTAGGCCTAATTAAGTCATCTGTCTTTTCTTTTGTTGTTTAAAAAACGTCACTCCACTTTTAATTATAAGGGAACAAAAACTGAAATGCATCATATTTTCCCATCCACAGCCAAGTTCATCATTTTTTTTGCTGACAAAACAGGCAAAAGACTGCATTATATGTCACTTCAGCAGAAATATTTCACATTGTAAAATGTTTACTTTTGGACAAAAAATGTGCCTAAAAAATACTAATTTATTACAAATGTGGTACTTTTTAAAATAACTAATGCACCACACTCTGCAAAAGAAACAATTTAATAACTGCTAATCTTGGTAGTTTGTGTTGTATTAGCCTCACTAATACTATAGTAAGTACTAATAACAATAATAACAACATAGTGATGTTATCGAGGTGAATGTGTTGGTTTAACCCTTTCAATACAGTCCAGTATAATTTGTTTTTCTCATCTAATACTTTTTAGCTAATCAATAATTATGTTAAGAGTGCCGCTGATATCATTTAATGTCAATGTCTGGGAGATCTGTGGAGAATGTCTGGAACCAAAAGTTTTTTTTTAAATCACCACAACACCAAATATGTTTTTCAAAACAAGACATTTTTGCATTATTTGCATTTATTTAATGTATATATGTATATACACATTAGATTTATATATATATATATATATATATATATATATATATATATATATATATATATATGATGGTTCTTATAAGCACAAACATGCTTATTGCCCAGATAATTAATGTTTGCTTAAGTGCAACTTTTATGAGATTTTATGTTATGACATTAAAGTCTCCATCACCACTAGAATTTATCAATAGCATTTAGACTTTAACTCCATTCTGGGCTGCAAACTGTATTAATAAACCACCACACATTTGCCTCAAACTGAGTAACAGTCTTCCTGGTTTATACATAAATGTACTGTTATAATAGTGTGATTTAAAAAATCTTTAGGCATTAAGAGTATTGCTACTGTTTCCTTGCGCTGGTCAATGTACATTTGTCTTTTGTTATATACGTCACAAAGTAAGTGATGACAGCTCAAGCTCAAACACTGGACAACAAAATTCTATGCTTTGTCTTACTAACTAAACGTAGGTGACATTATAGCCATTTTTTACACTGATTCAAATTTGTTCTTACAATTTTTCAGTCATGCATGTTTATATTGTGTATTAGTAACTTACAAAAAAGTCTGATATTGCTTTTAAAATATGTATATATGTGTGATTTTTAACTTTTTGATCTTTGGACTCAATCCTCATTAAAGACCAGCAACAGTTTACAAACCCAGACTGACTCCACTTTCATTCGTTTAAATATGCAATGTCTAAAATATTCTACTGAAATTAGTTATTTTAAATCATTTTAGAGTCATATTGCACCCCAGATCTTCAACAGGTCTTTAAAAAAAAAAAAGAAACCAACCCTTTCATTGGTCACACATATGAATTTGACCTCCCTTGTCGCATCCCTGCAGTGAACACATAACACAGTATAATGAAGAAACCCACACTAGGGGGCAGTGAGCACACACATACTGTGAGTAGGCTGATTGAATCTAATCCCTTACTTTAAAAAAATATTTTAAAATTTTCTTAAAACAACAGTGATGCAGGTTTCTTTAAGCTCTCTGTCAAATGTTTCATCTCAGTCCTTTATCTGTGGTCTTACAAAAATGCTCCACATTGCACTGGTACATTATTATTTGTAATAATATGTGTGAGTATACTGGAACAAAAAATGATTCAGCATGCAAAAATACACAAGTAACAGCAAAGATTTTTGGTGGGGCTAAAATCTTTGTTGACCAGTGTAAATAGTGCTTTCGCTAGTGCAAAAAGGGTTAAAAAGCAAACTGTTTAAATAGGAAGGCTGTGATTGCAATATATACAGAGGTGCTTGAAAGTGTGTGGACCCTTTAGAAATTCTTATATTTCTGCACAAATTTGACCTAAAACGTCATCAAATTTTCAAACAAGTCCTAAAAGTAGAAAAATAGAACCAAGTTAAAGGCACAGTATGTAGTTTCCAGCGACATCCAGTGGTTTAGTTTCCATATTGCAACCAACTGAAAACTATTTCCATTTCTATTTTCTGCACTTCAGTAGTGGTGTTGTAAACGTTAGCTGTTTTCTGTACAAAAGACAATGTAACAAAGTAAACACATCAAACTTTTTTTTCACGGCAAGACGGCAGCGCGCAGTTGCGCAGCAGCTTCTCACGCTCCCAGCATACCCAGTTTTAGTAGTTTTCGTTTTATGTCTGCGTACGTCGGTTCTGATACTGAATTCACGCGCCCTAGTTACAGCCAAACCAAACTCATGCAGATAAGAGACAGTTTAGCCACAGAAGCAGCAACTCTGGATAATAACATTCGGGCTGAGCTGAGCAGACTATGGCTTCTCCGGACACCGGCCCGCTGGAGTGGAACACAAGCCGGGAGGAGGAGACGAGACCGGCGTCAGAAGCGGAGCAAATGGGCTAAAGGCCCGTAGGTGCTAGCCAGGCTAAAGGCTAACGCTCTTTGGACAACAAGCTGGACCTCCTGCAGCTGAGGATGAATGTTTCTGAGGAGATGAGGAACTGTGCAGTGATTTGTGTCTCAGAAACATGGCTGAACCAGAGCATGCCGGACACAGCTCCAGCTCGTCGGCCAGCAGCTCTTCTGAGTGGACCGTAACCAGCAGTCCAGGAAAACCAGAGGGGACGGCTTAATAATCTAAGTCAGTGAAAGTTGGTGTACAAACTGTGTGTTGGTTAACAGCCTCTGCTCTGAGGCGAGCATAAGAATGTTCCGCCATCTTAACAAATAAACAAAAAAACCTTTATGCTTGCTTCTCCTCTGTGTATTTCTTCTTATTGAGGTATATGTTTATTATATTGCGCAGCAAAGCAATGCGCAATATACTGTTATTCGATTTTTCATCGATTGTGTGATCCGGGCTTGTTCACAGAATTTTGATCGGATTTACGGTTTTCCTAAAAACTTCCTTAATCTGGGATTTTTTTCCCATAGAGAATCAATGGGGAGCAAAAATGCATGCTCATCTACTGTACTTCTGCTTCACTGATTCGCACCATTTCTGATACACTATATCAGGGCAGGCCCCTGAGCACAAATTCACTGTTGTTTTGACCAGCACTCGTTTATTTGTCGTTTTATTGCCATCCCTTTTTCGTCCCATTGACCTCCATTCATTTTTGGCCATACCAAATTTCACGCTTCCATTTGCGCAACAACAACCAAAATCGATATACTACATCATGGCAGGTAACAGAGCTCTAGTCCAGAGCCATACTGACCCGCACTCCTTTTTTGTCATCTTTTCTTCCCTCGTTCCTCCCATTGACTTCCACTCATTTTCACATACACTCAAGCCACAGAGTTTCTGTCCCAACAGCCACCAACATTCATGTACTCCATCAGGACAGATAACAGAGCTGTAGTGCAGGGCCATACTGACCCGCACTTCTCTTTTTGCCATCTTTTCATCCCTCGTTCTTCCCATTCATTTTCACATAGAGACATGGCAACCGCCTTAGGTACCATAGCAACGGCCTTGGGTGCCATAGCAACCGCCTTGGGTGCCATAGCAACCGCCTTGGGTGCCACAGCAACCGCCTTGGGTGCCACAGCAACCGCCTTGGGTCCCATAGCAACCGCCTTGGGTGTCATAGCAACGGCCTTGGGTGTCATAGCAACGACCTTGGGTGTCATAGCAACGACCTTGGGTGTCATAGCAACGGCCTTGGGTGCCATAGCAACCGCCTTGGGTGCCATAGCAACCGCCTTGTGGCCCATAGCAACCGCCTTGTGGCCCACAGCAACCGCCTTGTGGCCCATAGCAACCGCCTTGTGGCCCATAGCAACCGCCTTGTGGCCCATAGCAACCGCCTTGGGTGCCATAGCAACCACCACAGAGACCACAGCATCACCTTACAAACCAACTGGGATATCTTAGCTTGTGGGCCATTTTAGCAATGCGCAATATCCCGTGTTTCCTTCAGGAAATGCACTTTTCTAGTTTCTTCTTCTTCTCCTGTTTTATGTCAGCCAATGGTAAATCAAAGCTACAGCGCCATCGAATTTGAGTGACCAATTTGTCATTACAACACAAACGGTTTTTGCTAGCCTCGTTTGTCCTTTTCGAACTACTGTAGAAACATGGCAATGCAACATGGCGGCCACAGTCGGTGTTTGATCCACGACCAATGTAGATATATACAGCATATTCTAAGGTAAAATAATCAAACGACTTCTTAGTTTATAATGATTAGATGTGTTTTTAATCATTTTTATTAGTGATTATCATAAATTCAGCTAAAAGATAACCTGAAATATTACATACTGTGCCTTTAAAGAAATTTAAATATAAATATTAATTCATTGAGGAAAATGATCTAATATGACATATTTGTGAATGGCAAACGTATGTGAACCTTTGCTTTCAATATCTGGTGTGATCCTGCTTTGCAGCAATAACTGCAACTTAATTTTTCCAGTAGTTTGTGTTCTTTAACCGTTCTTTGGTAGAACGACTTGTGTGCTTATCGTTGTCTTGCTGCATGACCCACCTTCTCTTGAGATTCAGTTCATGGACAGATGCCCACTCACACCTATTTGTCATCCCATTGATTGAAAACACCTGACTCTAATTTCACCTTCAAATTAACTGCTAATCCTAGAGGTTCACATACTTTTTGTCACTCACAAATATCACATATTGGGTATACTTTCCTCAATAAATAAAAGAGTAAGTATACAGTAATATTTGTGTCTCATTTGAAAAAAAATGGGTTCTCTTTATTGACTTTCAGGACTTGTGTGAAACTCTGATGATATTTTAGGTCATATGTATGCAGAAATACAAAACTAAAAAGGTTTCAAAATTTTCAAGTACCACTGTATTTTGGGTACAATTTTCAGATATCATCAAAGTGCCCCCCCTTCTGTAATATACTGATCTAAAAAGTAGAAAGTACTAACTTCAGGTAATATTAGGATCCGTCAATGTTAGCAACAGCTACTGATGCGACATTTATTATTGTAACACTGCACCCTTATATAAACTCTACACACATGTACTTGCATGAAAAGTTCACTTCATATGTTCAGTAAGTTATTTTATGCTGGAACTGTGTTGCTTGAAAGTATCAGTAGTTTGTATGGAGTGAAGTCAAACATTTTTGATGTAAATGGACTGGAGTGCTAATCATCTCTCACTAGTGTCAGCTATCATAGTTAATTTACCTGGAAAATTAATTAAGCACACATTCACACAGTGACCAACAGCAGCTTATTAATGAATACTAAAGTCATCCAGACTGAAGGAACACATAATGAATCATGTAGTAAACTTAAAAGTGCTAAACAGACCAAAATATGTTTTAGATTTTACTTCAAAGTAGACACACAACTGATGTCTCAAACACATTAAGAGGCAAGAAATGCAAGTCATGAACTCTTGACAAGACACAGCTGTTAACTGAAAGCCATTCCAGGTGACTACCTCATAAAGCTGACTGAGAAAATGCCAAGAAAGCTACATCTAAGCAAGAGATGCCTACTGTGAAGAATGTCAAATATAAACATATTCTGGTTTGTTTAACACTGTTTGTTTACTAAATGTGTATTCCTTCATAGTTTGGATGATTTTAGTATTAATCTACAAAGCAGAACATTTTTAAATCATGAAAAACCTCTGAATGTCTGGAAATTGTGTCCAAACCTTTGATTGGCTATATATAGTGAGTGCTCCCCAACAACATAAGTGGTAACTCACAGGCCATTGATGCCAGAAGGGAACAATGACTGTAGCAAGTGATACAAAGCAATTGATGTTTTCAGGAGCAATGAGGAAACGGTCAGGGATCACCATTGAGTGAACACTGAGCTAAAGGTGGTTATTCCCACTATTAGGTAGGTGGCCATAATATTCAGATATGACTTTTTTACATGGGGAAACATTTTGCCTTTCATTACAAATTTTGTATATCTGGGTTTTCTCTCTTTAACAGTTCTTATAATCAATAAATACTCATTTTCATTTTTACTCTAGTTGTTTTCTTTACTAAAATAGAGGTTATGATGATGATGATATTATCATTATTATTATTACACTTATTATTAGTGATGCTACATAGATGTAAAAATTATTTTAACAAGAGCATAAGAAAGTAGAAAGGTGTAGAAAGTAGAAAAAAGACCTTTTAGGGTTTTTCTTCTATTGGCAAACATTGTGGTGGGTCATTTTTTTTTACCCTTTAAGACAAAACAAGGGTTAAAGCTTGGATCCACAGTACCTGCACCCTGGCCTCAATCAGGTCCAGTCGAAGGGCCAGGGCCTCGCGCATGAAGACGTCAGGGTAGTGTGTGCTCTCGAAGGCCTTCTCCAGCTCCTCCAGCTGCCAGCTGCTGTAGTTGGCCCTGGCTCGCCGCTGCTTCACTGGCCGCGGTTCATCTGGAAGCCGCATCACAGTGGCCAATTAGACAAACGCTGACGGGCAACTAACGGCTCTAGATTGGCTAATTAGCGCCAGCGTTCATTAAGCTCTCTTCAGCAGAGGCGCGTAATTGATTGTTAGTTACGAGCTGTTAGGCGATCCTGTGTAAACACTCTGAGTCCCATTAAAATGCCGAGGCTGGATGTTATCAGAGAGCAGACCACCATCCTCAAATTACCTCTCATACTGTGAATTGCATGTATGTTATTAAAAATCTATTGCCTAAGTAAACAATGCAAAACACACTGTTTTGCTGCTTCACTGACAATGAATAAAGAAGAAGCCTTTAATGTACATGATCTTATAGGTCTCTCTCTCTCTCTCCCTCTCTCTCTCTCTTTATTTCCTAAGCACACAAAGACAAAACCTCAAGATCAACATAAAGAGATACAGTGTATGGATGTGAGGCTCTTACCGATGTTCTCAGAGAAGTGGACCATTCCAGCAGCCTGCGAGGCCAGCAGTAAGGCTTGTTTGCAAGGCTCGGGCTGCAGGTAGGAGCGCAAGAGCTCATAGCTGAGTAGTGGAGTTGGAATTAAGAACTGAGGAGGGCCCAGCCTGTTGGGAAACGCAGAGAAGAAGTGAGCTGCTGGAGAGTGCAGGATGCCAGGGCCCAGCGCGGACAGAAGCTGCCCTGAGCTGAACATGATGACTTGCTAGAGAAGATCCACAGGCCTGATCACAGTCCATAAGCTAATAGAAGGCCAGTAGAGATGTAAGCCAGAAGACTCAGAGCTGCAGACGTTTGGATCAAGTTCAGATTAAATGGGTGCAGATTTCATCAAGCACATCTCTGCAGTTCCTCTCTGAAGATTTTGTGGCATAAAGGCCTTGTAGATGAGGTGGCAAATTACGCAGTAATGTCAACCTAGAGGAAGATTTGCATGGTCCATTCAGTCATTATGGTATCAGTGGAGGCTCCAATTTGGTTGGATGAAGAAAAAGATCTGTGCTCTTCTCCAGGCTCAAAGTTTAGTTACCTGAGTCAGGTGTGATTTACACTTTCATAGGGCCCCCTCCCTCTTGCCTGGTCACATGACCCACCTGTGACCACTAATTCCATTTGAACAGGGTTGGGTTTTGAAGGCGCAAACATCCAATCACAGGTACGGGAATTCATCCCACGCTTCATTTAAGAGCAGACTGTGAGAGTATCACTCTTCATCAGTGTTCTACCATGACACCTAATTCCTTTATGTTCCCACCCCAGGCTGATAAGAGAACAGTGAATACAGTCCCTCGTACCATTTGGGGAGGCCTTGTTTGTTCTACAATGCTCTTCAGGCAAGTTCAGGCACTATTCGGCTTCTGTACTCACTATTAATGTGACAAACCAGACACAAGGCACTGGAGTGTAACAAGAAAAGAAAAGAAAAAAACCCTTGTTCCTGAGACGTGAACACTTAGACAGACACGTATGCAGTTGTTGGATGGGCTTGCTTGTCTGTCTATGTGTAGTCATTACTGCAGTCATTTATGAGGCTTATGTCTTGAAAACACACACTGGTGAAACAAGGATATTAAATCGGAGAGAAAGGATCAGGGGTTCACAGCTGAAAAGCTTTCGGTAAAGATCCCCCAATACACACAGAGATTTAGATCAAATCTTCGGCGAGAGCACAAACAAACAGCCTCTATTTGCACAGTAAACACATCCCACTAATTGGCCCACATAATTGACATTCATTTACTAGCCCATTTACGGCATATGGCTGTTTGCATCATGCTCATTTGCTCCAGTACACGTCCAGGAAAAAGGGAGAATTGTCCTCTGGGAAGGTGCTGATGAGTTTCTATAATCAAATGTGACTCAAAAATGAAATTTACAAAGCCGATTGTGGCCGAGACGCAGAATGTGGCAGAGCAGCTGGGAATTCTGTCACCAGATGAAAATGATTAAAGCTGACTCCTTTGATCCAGGAGCCGTCTGAGTGGGTTATCTCGCTCAAGCCTGTCTCCACGATGAGAAGAAAATCACCTGTCCAAACAGTACAAATTGTTTTGGGGCTTGACTAAGGACAGAGTTCACTAACAATGGCTGTGGGTCATCGATCCTCATCCTTTGAAAACTGATCGCTTACCCGGCCAAGAATGGCTGGACCAAGGACAGGAATTTCAGTTTTCACTTACCATCAAATAAAAAAAAGAAAGCTTCTGAAATTAATGGAAACAACGATAACGATCCCTGTATACTCATCCATCAGAAAGGGGTCAAAATTATTTGGTAACTTGTGAAAACAGGAAACTTTCACACATCTGTGTGTACATCTGGGCACCATTCAAAGAGGACAGCAATCCATTTGATGCAGCTGTATGGCAGGCGTTGATGGACAGGCGATGAGTGTGCCATGATCTCCTGTCTGGGAACCAAACCCAGGTGTGTCAATTAATCCACTGAAAGCGCATTACTTTGCAATCACCTCCGTGCGCCCTGCCGGCTGATCAGATCACGCAGAGCTGTCACCAGCATTAGAGCTAACCACTGGGGCTTTGATCAGCCCCAAAGCGGCATAGTTGGGAAGAGCCGAACACACTGAGTCACGAAGGAGCAAAAAGGACACGAGATCTCTCTGCACCTGTCCAAACACCAGCCATCGTCTGCACACTGTCCTCACTAGCGTTAGCAGCTGGAAGTTAATAACAGATGAGAAAGGTCTTTAAATGTTGCAGTAGTTGAATGCTACACTGGAAAATCTAGAAAGCAAATTTGGTGCAAGAATTCTTTGATCAGATTCTACAAAGTTGAAGTTTTGCTTTGTACATTTTGTGCCATCTGCGTCTACGGGCAGTGTTGGCTCAAACATTGTATTTGGTGCCCAAGGTAAGATCCCCTACAACATCAACAATGGACCTCTTTACTTTGATTATTGTAGATAATGTTTTGGATGCTGGAGAAGAACATGCAAGTGTGTAGACCTGAGTCACAATGACGAGGGCCAAGCAACATGGTTGGAGCATCTCTGAAGCAGCAAGATAGGGTCCATGTCTACAAAATGATACCAGTATCAAAGTTTGCAGAGATACATAGCAAGTTGTCTAGAAAAGAAAATGGTAGAATAGTAAAACTAGCAAACTTACTCCAGAATTTAAACCATGATCAGACCTTGGCACAGCTGCCCTTACCAAAAACAAGTATACGTCGAGTACATGTTATTAAGTATACTTAAGTATAATAAAAGTATTTCCCCAAGTGTACTATTATTTAGCAAGTACACTACAACTTTACTTACTTGGGACTAAATTGTTATAGTTATAGAGTATCCTTCCAGTTTACTTTTTCTGCACTTGAACTTAAAATGGGCCAATTTAGTCGCAAGTAAGTATACTTGCTAAATAAAAGTACACTTGGGGAAATACTTTTATTATACTTAAGTCTACTTAATAACATGTACTCGACGTATACTTGTTTTTGAGTGGTTCAGATAGAATTAAGTAAAATGGTGCCTTCCCTCTAGATGGTGTCTTAAGCAATTGGGACCTCAATTGTTCCCAAACCCTTGTCCTGGACATTTTGAGGTCTGCACTATTACACCTAAGACGCAGTTAATCAATTAACAAATGAACAAGTTCTTCCTGATCTGAAACGGGCTAAAAGGACCATGGCTTGGCTTCACAGTGTCCTTCACAATTTCAATTATTCCCTGTCGCAACACACCTGATCTAGCTCACAATGGTCTTGAAAATATTGATGAATTGGATTAGGTGGGTTGAAACATAAAATACTTGCTAGGTCATGGGTACACAGGGGCAGGATTAAGGTTCAATGGACTGAAAAAAGTTAAATAAACAGTGTGTGTGGTGTGAACAGAAAAATCAGTGTGTCTGTCCTTGTCATGGGCAGACAGGAATTTCATGACTCACTAAAATAAGATGTTTGTTCTCCTGTAAACACCCGTTTAAGTAAAAAGTAAGTGCTGAAATACATAAAAACCTACAACCAAGCATTGGTAAACTTATTTATGAATAAAGTTATCATAGATAATTGAAGGGGTCATTGGAAATACAATGCTAGCCTTCTAAGTAAGGTCCTACTGGCCTCATAGTCTTTTTGACAAAACCATAATCCAACAGAGAGCAACAAGGGCAAAAATAACAGCATCAACAGCTTCATGAAACAAATGTAGGAAACCCTTTTGCTGTTCTCCAAAGATTTTTAGCTCCACAAAGGCTTCACCTCCCTTTCGCTGGAACTCTTAACCAGAGTATGAGTTGCTTCGAAAACAGAGAAGAGGAAACAAGACATACTTATATAAATTCCTCACATGCGAACACACTAATCTCAATTGTTTTAATACAAAATGACAATTAAAGCAAATCATTGAAATATAAGATGGTAAATGTGCTGCCTAAATGGGTCGGCAACAGCGGCAAACAATAAACGCAGCACACTATTTGTTATGCTCTTTCATTCGTGGCACCATTAACCGTCTCGAATGAGCTTGCGGCTGTGTCTTAGTGTGGCATGGATTCTCTTGATTGATCTATTTGTGAAGCCGGATCATAATTTAGAAGGGCTAATTGCTTTCTGCAGCACTAGGAAATGATTCATGCATTATCGGCTGACTGTTACAGGCAGGCTTAAACAGCCAGGCTAAGACTCAAAGAGGAAAAGACTAATCCTCTACGCAGAGACACCAAAGAGCCCAGAAAACCAGCTCTCCTCTGCTAATCTAAAACAAACAAAACATGTTTTATTTTTAAAATACTATTCGAAAAACTGCTTTAGTGCAGCCGATATTATAAAAATGGTGCTCCACTTGTTCTGTTACAAAGCCTCTGTAGCTATCAGATTCCAGGAAGATGTGCCAGCACAGGAGAGAGATGACACAGAGCGTTAGCAATGCATAATACCATTAATACTCATCCACAAGAGTGACATTTAAGCAAACACAACACCTCTACAGGCAAAGAAAAAAAAGGGAAAAAAAGGAAAAAAAAAGAACGATAATCCATGGTTTGAGTCATGGGAAACTGTGTCTGAATGTTTCAGGCAAAAATAAGCGTGAACACAGATCAAATCAAAGTGCAAGTGGAAGTGAAAGTAAGAAGTGATGCTTTATCATTGGAACCCTGATGAGAAAAACAGCGTTAGCCTGGGTCAGGTGGTAGATTTGAGTGAAATAAAGATGAACCCACAAGTCTTTCTCTGTTTACACCAGCTTTTTCTTTTAGTGTCCTGGTGATACTGTCAAGTGAGTGTCATTTCAGCTATGCACAGTGAAACAACACAAAAAATACAAATAAAAACAAAAGGTATACAACAAAAACAACACGGCATAATAAATACAAAAAAACATGACTCAGTACAAAGAACAGGACCAAACTGATCTCCCTAAAGGAAATGTAGAAGTAACGCAGCTAAAGTGCTTCCCATTTACAGCCAATACTACACTGTTGCTACATGGTCAATAATGTGCAACTTTTTTGGCGTTGCTGAGTGGTTGCTATAGTACCACATGTGGTTGCTTACATTATGCTAAGTGGTTACTTGGTGCTATGGTGTTGCTAAGTGGATGATAAATGGATGCTACAATGTGCTGAGATGATTGCTATGTATTTCAGGTGGATGTCACTATGTTGTTTAGGGGTAGCTAGTGTGTTGCTGGGTGGTTGCTAGGCAGTTGCTATGGTGTAACAGATGGTTGCTACGCTGTCTCAGGTAGTTGCTAAATCATTGCTATGGCACCACAGGTGGCTGCTTACATTATGCTAAGTGGTTGCTTGATGCTATGGTGTTGCTAAGTGGATGCACCTCATGTGGTGAGGTGATTGCTATGGTATTTCAGGTGGCTGCCACTATGTTGCTTAGGGGTAGCTAGTGTGTTGCTGGGTGGATGGTATGGTATCACAGATGGTTGCTATGCTGTCTCAGGTAGTTGCTAAATTGTTGCTATGGCACCACAGGTGGCTGCTTTCATTATGCTAAGTGGTTGTTGTTGCTATGATGGTTGCTAGCTTGTTGCTATGGTGTTGTTAAATGGATGCTATATATGCAGTGTGGTGAGGTGACTGAAATGGTATTTCAGGTGGGTGCCATGATGTTGCCTAATTGTTGCTCTGGTTTCACAAGTAGTTGCTCAGGTGTTGCTGTAGTACCACATTAGGGTTGTTTGGAGTATTTGTATAATTGTTTTGCAATTTATTTAGTAAATCATTCTTTCCTATGTGAAAACTATTCCACAAAAATGTTTTGCTGTGTGTCCAAGCCCACATCACACAATTACACCAAACAATGTGGAATATGGATAATATCTTGAAAACTGCAGGATGAGATAATAAAGAAGAAAATGGAAGAATAACGTAAATTGCATAGCAATAAAGATGCACATTGCATTACTTCACAAAGAAGAGATAGTGTAGCACTATCCAAAAGTACTGAGTACAATAAGTAATACCATATAGTCAAGTATAGTATCTACTGAGCTCCTGCTTTAGCCTGAGGTCACTATAATGACACATAAGTAATCTATTAGCACCTGATTGCGTTTGTCAATTACCGCTGACATAAAATGAACTTTAACACAATGTGGGCATTGTGATTTGTCTTGGCATAGTGTCGGTGGATTCCGTGTGTCTTCACTCTCTCTGTGGTAATTGTATCTCCCCAGTCAGCGGGCTGATTGGTTTAGTCCTGGATCACTGGCGCTGGGCTAAACTCGAGAGCCCGGGCTGCTATTCATGTCAAAACCTTCAAGGAAAGCGCTCACAATCCGAAAGCAATCACACTTTACACTTCAAAGCGCCAAGGGAAAAAGGGAAGGCGAGAGTCAGTCGACGTGTTTTTTTTTTTCCCTTCCACGCTAGCCAGGCACCCACTCATGCGTGGAGGAAGAGGAGATGATCTAAGAAGAAGGTGCTGTTGAGGAGAAGACGGGGCCGACAGGTGTGCACCGGGCAGGTAGCAGCACATTTCTGACCCTCCCAAAGGTGAGGGAGAAACAAGCAAAATCTCCCCCCTTCTGTCGCTTCATCCATTTAAGTAGGAGCCTACTCATGAGAAGGGGCCGATCAGGATCCTATCAAGTTCTTGGACGCCAAGAGGCCCCAGGGCAAAAAATAAAGCCCCTCCCCCATAAGTAGTGCTCGAACACATGCTAATGTTTGTTGAGGCATGAAGCTATGAGTCATAATGATAAAAGTTTAGCGATATAAGAGGTTCAATAGAATCTAATAGGTTACCAGAGGCTTAAAGAACCATGCCTGCACTGCCAGTAGTCATGCCCCTGCACTAAAAGCTAATTTTATAATTGATTAAAAGCTGGATTTACACGCAAAAGAAGTTACTCAACAGAACGTAGCACCAAGTATATTTACAGCATATTCATTTAATTGCTTATACACCAACCAATAGTCAAAAATAATAGTTAAAATAAGCTATTGGATGCCATTGGCCCATATCATGAGTATGGCAAGACTTTTATTAATTAGTAGTACATTAAAATGTTCATCATAGTTTTCTGTCATTTCAATCACCTGGAGGTGGTGTGTGCTTTCAGAAGTCTCTGTATGGCCGAGCAGCTGCTTTACTGAGTAATGGACTTTGACGATGAAAAGCAGTGTCAGTGGATCATCACCATCCTCACTAACACCTCCTCACCAGCCCCAGCAGAACTGTCACTCAGCTCCGTTCCGCCCCAGTGCCAGTCGGGCTATGGGAGACTGGCGTCTTGGTAAGAGCACAGGCCGTTAAAGTATCTGGGGCAAGCTGATGAAACCCTGCCGCAAAAAGCTGCTGAAAAAGAGATGTATGTGTTACATGACACTTTACAGGTGCAATTAACACTGATCAAACGCATCATCTGCTAGACAGATGATAAGAGCAGAGTGATGGCACCATCACAGGAGCAATTAGCTATTCAAGTAGTCACAATGCACTGCTGAGACATACAATTAAGACATGGTTTCTCAACTCTAGGCCTGGGGACCCACCAACCGGCACAGTTTTTCCCTTCCCTGCACTTGTGATGCAGCTCATGAAGGACTTGATAAGTAGTGGGATCAGGTGTATTGGCACAGGGACTACTTGAAATGAAGACTGGAAGACATCGATGAATTAAGACATCAAATCAAAGGCGGGAATGAGGAGTACGGGATTTGTTTCTGTGCAGGCTGTACATGTGCAAAACAAGCAAAATGAAAGCGTCTTGTTTTGAATTCAGCAAGAGCAAAGGTCGGTTTTGTCAGTCAATCTCAATCAGTTGCTGCAAATCTGAAGTCCACGAAGAGATGAGGTTTCCGAAATTCCACCCTCAGCCACTCATCATCACTTATGACACGTTAAAAGGCGAGCGGAGAAGATGCATAAGAGCATGGCCATGCATGGAACCTGACAGTGGAGGAAGTACCTTTCATCAGTCAAAAATGCACCCCACTTGGAGAGAGCCTGTCAGTCGCAGGAGAGGACAGCTTCTCCTGGTTGCTAGTATAGGCATGCCTCACCCCATTTTCCATCCCATTCATCCTCCAATAGCCACAAGATATCATATCTCTGGACACTTCACTGTAACCTGAAACCCACAGTCACTTTCATACTGCCTTCCTGGGCTAATCATCTGAATTATTAGAAATCCTGCAAGAGAACCATATTAAAAATGAGACAAAATATTAAGCCTGTCATTTATTTATTGAGGAAAATGATCCAATATTGCATGTATGTGAACCTTTGGGATTAGCATTAGTAGGATTAATTTGAAGGTGAAATTTGATTCAGGTGTTGCCAACCAATCAGGTGTGAGTGGGTGCCGTTTTATTTAAAGAACAGGGATCTAGCAATGTCTGATCTTCACAACACGTCTGTGGAAGTGTAAGAGATTTCTGAGGATCTCAGAAGAGTTGTTGTTGATGCTCAACAGACTAGAAGAGGTTACAAATCCATCACTAAAGAGTTTGGGCTCCACCAATCCACAGTGAGACAGATTGTGTATAAATCAATGTAATTCAAGACCATTATTATCCTCCTCAGAAGTAATCAGGTAACAAAGATCATGCCAAGAGCAAGGAGTGTAAGTCCACGAGGTCCCAATGCAACTGAAAATGAACTTCTATGCAATCTAAAGATGTCCCTCATATTGGCTAAGGTTAATATTCATGAGTCCACAGTCAGGAGAACACTGAAAAGCAGTGGTGTGCATGGTAGGGTTGCAAAGAGAAAGCTGCTGCTGTTCAAAAAAACATTGCTGCATGTTTTCAGTTTGCTAAAGATCACGTGGACAAGCCAGAGGGTTATTGGAAGAATGTTTTGTGGATGAACGAGACCTAAATATAACTTTTTCTGCATACCAGCATAAGAACCTTATCCCATCTGTGAAACACGGTGGTGGTAGTATCAGGGTCTAGATCTGTTTTGCTGCATCTGAGCCAGGATGACTTGTCATCATTAATGAAATAATGAATTCTGAATTGCATCAAGAAGGAAAAAGTTCTAAATTCTAAAGGAAAAAGTCAGGACATCTGTCTGCTGAATCTGAATCTCGAGAGAACTTGGGTCGTGCAGCAGGACAATAAGTAATTCTACCAAAGAATGGTTAAAAAGAAGAATAACGTTCATGTTTTGGAATGGCCAAGTGCTGACCTCAATAATAAATGATCAAAGTCTAATACTTTGGTCAAATTTTTTTTTTTTATTTGTTTCTTTGAATCTACTTTTTGTTTAGAACTTGTGTTGCAATCTAATGAAGTTTTAGCTCAATATATGTAAAAATATAAGGCAGGTTATGCAGAAATATAGACAATTCTAATGGGCTTACAAACTTTAAAGCACTGCTGCACATAGGGTATTTCATTTCTCGTCTTGAGGTTTGATGCAGACTCAACTCGTCCACTGTCACATATTGCTGCTTGACCAACATGGCAGAGATGTTCAATTGTGAGCCAATATGCATTTAATCATTAATTTACTGCATTATGCTTCCAAGCTAATTCGTGAATTAAAAATATCACTGATCATATTTATCCACCATTTCACCGGGTATAAGGCCAAGTAAAAAAAAAAAATTGGTGATCATCCTTTTTCACCAAAATTTTGGGTCGGGGGGGAGGTGTTTTTTTTTTTTTTTTTT
>BRDA01044915.1:0-13752 GCA_036984385.1 Crenuchus spilurus
TCTGTCTGTCTCTCTGTCTGTCTCTGTCTCTCTCTCTCTCTCTGTCTGTCTCTCTCTCTCTGTCTGTCTCTGTCTCTCTGTCTGTCTCTCTCTCTCTCTGTCTCTCTCTCTCACACACACACACACACACACACACACACACACACACACACACAGCTGATGTATAAACATGTCATTTTACTTTACATAATTTACACACGTTGCTGCAGCTCTCAGTGCTCGCTCTGTGTATTATATTTTTGTTTGCGACGTATTGGTAAAACTCCACTGTTTTTAATTCTATGTAGAAGCACATGATCGCTTTCCTTCGCACTGTATATGCCGCTTCTGGTTAAATGATAAACCTGCTCTGACAGTAATCTATAATAAAGCAAACAAAAAAATATGAATGCAACAAATTCTCAGGGTCTATATTTGTATGTGTACGCGGAAGTATATCTCTGCATCTCAAACACGTGTGGGCTTTATGGGCTTCATGACAATTATACAGAATATACAACGTGGTCAGATGCCTTTATATTTACTATATTTACAGTAGACATTTTCAGCTTTCTTTGAACCTTTGTCTTAGTTATTAAAGGATTAGCTGAGCTCTTTCGGTCTCTGAGCTGCGTTTAATGACAGAGGATGTGTTTTAAAGAGGCTTTGAGATATCAATTAAAATATGTTTCTTAAAACAAGTAAACCTAAACCCTTTAAAGAACCACATGTGAAGTAAACTGCGAACAAAAATATACAAATCAAATAAACGAGGGACCTGTTTCTGAGGCCTTGTACATTTATCGTGTTTACAGCCTTGTTGTCACAGTGTTGACCAACAAGATAACCAGTCAGATAGAAAAACTAGAACTACGTGAGAGCAACACTCTGCTCATCTGCTGCAATGGTAAATGCATGTATTTATTAGGGAAAAGACGACTCACACAAAAGCATAAAAGGAAAAGCAGGCCGTGGTTAATTTATTCTAAAATATGGACAAATATTTCAAAACCAGCCTCTACAATGAAAGGATCACTGATGTGAAAAATCAATGCCATCCACACTGAGGACTATATCATTAAAAAGAGAGAACAAACTGCTCATTTTCATTGTTTTCTTCGGAGCGCATTGTGACAAAATGTAAATCAGCTAAAGGGCGTGAGTGTCCTAATAATAATAATTAAACACGTTTCTTTCTGTCAGCTTAAAGTCTTGAGCACGACGTGCTTTAGCGGCCTGTAGAAGACATCGATTCCCGATCTCGGAGCCGAGGCTGCGTACGAGACCGCAGCCTGTTTACACTAATGAACGCGCGCTGGTGCCCTGTTTAGCCTCACTAGTGCGGTAGAACGCGGTTGTGGACACAGCCTGCACGCGGCTGCTCTGCAGTGACGTCAGCCGCACTCCGCTAGGCGCAGCGAGAACAAAAGGCCGCGTTCCAAACGCACGAGCCGAGTGCGCGCGATTTCCCTCGTTCTACGGAAATACTGAAACTGGGAAACAGCCGTTTTGTCGATTGTAAATTGCGTTTGACAAAATGGTATTTACACTACTGGTCATCTCAGGGTTCTAGATGATAACACGAGTTTACGAGATGTGACGTATGCTGCAACATTTCACCTTTTCCACCAGGGGAAAGTGGTTAATTTTGATACGTCATGTTTTTTTATAAGATAACATGAATTCTATTGTTGTTAACTCAAGTAGCTGGTTAATGTTAATTTACCAGAACACAGTGATGTAGGCTATTAACTAGTTGATTAGTCGTACACAAACTTCTGATAAGCACGAGCGCTCCAGTAAGAATTGTGAGTTTTTTAGTGAGGCGTTCTGATTACGTCACAATCAGAACAGAATTTGGACTGTTACGCTAAAGCGTCCTGCTTGTGCTCTAACTAGATTTTTAGCGCTCGTCTACGTTTACAAGATCCGCGTTGTTGCGACGCTCTGATCTTCGTCATAATCAGCCCAGAATTCGGACGGTTACATTAAAGCGCGTTGTTAATGTTGTTAAGTAGAATGTTTAGTGCTTTAAGAACTTTCTGCGTTATTGAGGAGTTCTGAATTGCGTCATAATCAGCCTAATTCGGACTTTTGCGCTAAAGCGTCCTGCTTGTGTAGAACTTTTCTACGTACTTTTACTGGATCTGAGTGTGTATAACTACAGTCTGATTCAGGTCTGTATTCTAAACAGAGGCCAATAAAGTCGTGGACATTTCTAGATGTTTCCTTTGTTTGAGAGCTGCTTGTTTCAGACAGTCTCTCCTTTAAAAAAAACTCAAAAGAACTGAGTTTAATTTCCTTACTCTTCTGACGCCATACATCTTCTCAACGTCCAGCTGTCACTCAGCCACAGTAACGTATCTAGGTAAGTTTACAGGAGAAGGGAGAAACCTTCAACGTTTAAAGACAATATTTAAATAAAATATTTAATGTCTATATATGTTGGAGCATTTTTATTGGTCCATGAGGTTATAAAGTCTTTTTTTCAAACACTGCAAAAAGTGTAAAACGTCAAAAAAAATAAAAATAAAAATAAACATACAAGCTCTCTTCTTCCAGCAGGGACGTAATTAGAAGTAAAACGTGTCGACTATGCAGTTATCCGATTCATTATCTAATTAATAGCAAACAGAATATGAATCATGCTTTTGGTACAGCGTTGAATTTCTATCCACTTTTCCATTGATTTGTGTATTAGGTTGAAAGGTTTTCTTCTTTCTTTTGGTGTTTTTTTTTCCAATCGTTTGATTGATCGATTGATTGATCGGAGCTCTGAATGACAGATGGAGGTCAGGACTTTTGCTTTGTAATTCCAGCAGAGCCAGACACGGATTCCTGAAGTGGACTTAAAAACAATAGCGCTAATGTGATGTACACGTTTGCTAAAAATGTCTGCTGCTATTGTATTCAACACAAGTGCCGTTTATTAATTAACAGCAACACAATAGACAATCATTTGTTTATTTGGCCCAAACAAATAGTTCCGCCGCTGCCGAACAACACCTGCAGGCTGAAGGTAACGGTTACTGAACAAGTGTGACGCGGAGTGATACGTGTAGAGTTAAACGTTCAGTTATTTACCTCAGAACTCGTGGAACGTCATTTGTCCAATCATGACTCAGTTGTGTACTTATTTATAATGTAAATATTATCGCTGTTCTGGTATTATCGCTTCCGCACTGTTATTGTGTTCTCCGCACCGTGTCGTGTTGTTATTTAGTTCTGTACAGTGTTGTTTGGTCTCTGCTGGGTTCGTTTCGCTGTGTAACATCACTTATGCAGCTAAAATGACAATAAACTTGACTTGAAGTTGTGGGTCTAATTCACTTTTGTTCCTGATTCTAATCCATATTCCTGTAAACTCTGTGGCAGCTCTTGGTTAAACTCTCTTACATATGAATAAAATACTTATCATGAAGTGTAAATCTACAGTTGTCTTATTGGTGACTCTTCTCTGATGCCTGATAATTATGTATTATTATTTATTTAATTAGGTTTTTAATCTTTCTCCATTATGTACTTCCTGATGTACTCTATATAGATTTATATAAAGATGTTTTATTTATATTATATTTATTTATATATGTATATTTTCCTGTAGGACTGCAGTAATTAGTACTTATTAAATAAATTATTATTATTATTATTATTATTATTATTATTATTATTATTACAGACTATAACCATTGGCTTATTTAAAATATGTACAATTAAACATTACATTCATAAATATAATTACGTCACGAGCGGTCTTTTTCATCATTAAAACAGAATTAAATATTTAGTTTTACTCATTAATTTAATCATTAACATAACTCGTATAATCCACCTAAATATAGATGAACTTTTTAAAAATTATTTTTAAATAATAAATAATTATTTTTTATATTTTGTAAAGGTTTTACTATTAAATGCTCTGTGAGTTTATAATTATTCTGTGAAACTCACAGATTTCCTCATTTAAGAATTTTGCCATCAATTACATCTGTTAATACTTCGTAATCAGCTTTAATTAATGAATACAGAGCAAAACCTGTGACGTGGAAGAAGATTTTCTCAGATGCATCTGATCATAACTCAGGTGTGTCTCTAATGAGATCAGATCTACAGTCAGACTGTATTAAACAGCACCGATAATGCCAATAAATCAATAAATAAGTCGATTGGCTGTTCAGCGCACGTGACTCGGAGCTGATTCAGGCGGTTCTGTCTGGACATTACAGAACAACAGTGACCCAACAGAACAAAGAACACAAAACAGAGAGAGAGAGAGAGAGAGAGAGAGAGAGAGAGAGAAATATATATATAAAAAGAGAAACAGAGATAGAGGGACAGACATTTAGATAGATAGAGAGAGAGAGAGAGAGAGAGAGAGAGAGAGAGATAAAAAAAAGAAACAGAGATAGAGGGACAGACATTTAGATAGATAGATAGAGAGAGAGAGAGAGAGAGAGAGAGATAAAAAAAGAGAAACAGAGATAGGGGGACAGACATTTAGATAGATAGAGAGAGACAAACAGTGAGATAAAAAAGTAAATAGACAGATAGAAAAGTAGATAAATAGATTATTTTTATAATGTTTTATATTTGAGTAAATTATACAGATGTAAATTTTTATAAAATATTACACAGAATTACAAAAGTTTATCTCAGTTCAGACGTGGAACTGGAGTCAGACTACAGACCGGATGTGTTTAATCTGAACCCAAAGCTGAATGAGATGAATGGCTGCTGCTGTGTGACCTCCCCGGCGGGCTTCTGGCTGCTGCTCTGCCCTGATTGGTCGCTCGTGTGTCGGGCGGCTGTGAGCACGCTGCCCGCAACTGCAGCTCCATAGAGCTGAGCGGCCACGTAGTCCAGAGAGTAGCAGTGCAGCTTCCAGTGTGGACGCTCAGGAATGGACAGCTAATGTTAACGGTTCGCCGAAACGTTTCAGAAACTTGAAAATGACTTCAGCGGAAGTCATTGCGCTGTTGTGTTGTGTTTTTATTGCCCAGCCTTTGGCAGCCTGGGATACAGACCTGGAGCTCTTCGACCTCGTTGAGGAAATTCCACAAACCTTCTACGAGTTTCTGTCCGTTAGTCAGGTGAGTCCGTAGCCTCGGTGTCTGTTAAAAGTTGTTTTTATCAGTTTGTCTGTTTACAGCCTCACAGATACGCGGCTGTATCTTTATTACTTTCACTTTCCACCACACATGCTGATATAAACCCACATTTCTCTGATATTTGTAGCAATAATACAACGCGTGTGCATTGGCGGCAGCCTTTGTTAGCCGACACCGCTAGTAACGAACCCTTCTGCGTCTGCTTCTGCAGGAAACGCCGAGGCTGTAGAGGCCTAGTCCTGAAATGTAAATATAACGGCTAAATTCGCAGAACAGCCGTTCTACAGTGCAGTATAAATCACCGTGCCCTAGTGTGGTGCGTTTTAGTCACATTTTATCCGTTTGTATTAAGATTTAATGTGATTTGTTTTTCATTCTTTTACACAGAAAAAAGTCAAATGCATGTTATGATCTCAAGCAGTAAACCTGAAATATTTAACAAGAGTATAGACTGTTAACCATTGGTTGCTAAATTACTAGCATGTCATGCTCGCATCCTTTGTATTAGTATTTAATTATTCACATTTTTGCTCTTGTATGCCTAATATTCCAGGAAATGTTCTCTTCCACAGGACGCCTCATCATCAGAGATCAAGAAGGCGTACAGGAGATTGTCACTGGTACTGCACCCTGACAAAAACAAAGATGAAAATGCTGAAACCCAGTTCAGACAGGTAAGATCATCCCACATGCAGGGACAGTACTCAGAAACATCAACGTTTATACAAAACAATACAGTTCACCAGAACAACTGCACGCTCTGCTTAAAGCCGGAGAAATTTTGTTGAATAAGACCATTTGAATCTAAACGCAAAAACCTAATGCAAGTAAGCCTTTTTCCCACCGCTGAAGTCTTACGAATACTGGGAACTAGTAAGAGACCGGGACCCGGAGATCTGAGTAATCTTGGGGGTTCATAGTGTATGATGAGTTCTTGCAGGTATTCAGGGGCAAGACCATGCATGGTTTTATATGTTAATAAAATTATTTTGTAATCAATATGGTATTTAACTGGAAGCCAGTCCCCTAAAATGAACAAACACACAGGGCTTCACTTGTACTTCATGTCTTTTTCCCAAATAACTTGTGGGGTTCCCCAAGGTTCACTTCTTGGGCCTTTATTGTTCAACCTCTGTATGTTTCCATTACCCCATATCATTAAGAAATATGACAATAGTTATCGGCAATATGCTGATTATACTTTACATTTCTTCAGAGCCTAAAGCCCTAAAATCAATTAGCTCACTGTTTACATGCATAGGTGATGTACAGACATGGATGTCTTAATTTTCTGCAGTTAAAAAAACGGAAGACTGAGGTTCTTGTTGTTAATAGTAATTAACAAAGAAATGATGTTCAGACATATTTAGACCAAACAATGTGTTAAGAACTAAGGTGTCATTTTTGATAATGAACTCGGCTTTAAATCACACATTATGACCACATGCTTACTTACTTTCACCTTCAAAATATGTCTAAGGTCCGAGATATGCTCTCCTGCTGATACTGAGAAACTTGTCCATGCATTTATCACATCAAGGTTAGATTACTGTAATGCAGTTATATCTGCTCTCCCAAAGAGCTCTAATTCACACCTGTAACCAGTCCAGAATGCTGCTGTTAGGCTCCTGACCCGCAGGAGAAAGAGGGATTATATTACAGACGCACTCCACTCACTGCACTGGTTACCTGTTAGCTTTAGAATAGACTTTAAGGTTCTGGTGATGGTTCTTAAAGGCCTTCATTACCTTCTTTTTCTCCTTTTTGTTTTCAATTCCAGCTGGTCGCTATTTATGAGGTGCTTAAGGATGAAGAAAGGAGACAACGGTAGGAGAATAGATATGTATTCTCTTTTCTGTACACTTGCTCCACCCAACTAACTACATCTGTAATGCAAATGTTTGTGGACACCTTCTAATGAATGTGTTCAGCTGCTTGTACCCATTGCTGACACAGATGTACAAATGCACACACAGCTTGTCTAATCCCTGTAGAGAAATATCCTCACAGCAGGGCTCCAAAATCTAACAGAAAGCCTGTTGTGGACAGTAGTTACTTCAACATAATCAGCCTTTTGCTATCATTGATTTCAGAAGAAATACTAATGTGTTACTTTTAGAATAACAGTGCAGACCGTCATCTCAATAGATCTGATTTTAGAAACTGCAGGCTTAGAAATCCTGCTTTAAGAAATAATAATAATAAATAATATAATGTGCACAACAGTGAAGATGGAGAGTTGTTTAGTGCTGCTCTGGTATAACGAGACTAAGCTAAGTTTAAACTGAGGTTGAGGATCATTTAGCTGTGAGGTGAGTCTATCGCTGCTCTCTTTGCAGGTATGATGACATCCTGGTTAATGGGCTGCCTGACTGGAAACAGCCCGTCTTCTATTACCGCCGTGTGAGGAAGATGAGCAATGGAGAGCTGGGCTTCCTCCTCTTCCTCATCCTCACTGTGGGCCACTATGCTGTGATTTGGTCCATTTACCTGGAAAAGCAGCTGGTGAGTGTAGCTGTGTGTGTCTGCAACACGGTGCATCATTTAAAGTTAAATGCATTAGCTGGTCCAGAGGAGTGGAAATGGCACCAGGCAGATGCATTGTGGGAAAAGCCATAACTTGTGTGTGTCCTCCTGGTCAGGATGAACTCCTCAGCAAGAAGAAGAAAGAAAAGAAGAAAAAGCAAAGCAGTAAGATGACTGAAGAAATGAAGAGCACAGGACAAGAGAAGAATGAGAGGTGAGTTGTGATGAGCAGTAGGGCTAATTCTTGAGATCTTTCCTTGTCCTGGCATTCTTTCAGTTCCATATACAGTCACTGGCCACTCACCAAATCCTAAAGATGTTAGTTAATAAAAGTCATCACTGATCATAGATAAGTCCTCCACCTCCAATGTCTGATGTAAATGTGTGCCTCCTTTTTCAGATCAGATAGACCACACTGGCATGATATTTTGCCACTCAAATTGAGCATCTGGCTGTATTACTCTTTGAAGTCTCTTCCCCACGTTATACAGGTAAGTGTCTACCACAACAAAGGTGCCGTTTGGTTACTTGACAGTAATTGAAAGTATTGCGTCGTGCACTGAGAGTCAATTGAAAATTGAAACTAAGCTGCTTATTTCTGTGGCGTGTTTTGATTTCAGGATGTGAAGCAGTACTACAAAGACTACAAAGAAATGAAAGTAAAGGAGAAAGAGCAAGCAGAAGCACTGGCAGAGCAAGAAAATCAGCAAAGTAAGCCTCTCCTCAAGCATATTACATGTTTTTATAGGAGGATTTGATCTGAGAATGCACACACAGGGTTTACACGAGTCATTTAAAGAGTATATTTATCATTTCCATGTTGTCACTGAACATTTGTCTTAAATTACATTTGAACTGACGTTAAAGTTCTCTGATACAGAATGTTTTCAATAGCGATTTTCCATTTAACAGAAAATGTAGCCCAGGGCTTAATCCCTGTCAGGTAAACCTGTGTCAGGTAAACAATGTGTCTGAAGGATTATTAACTGAAGGATGCATACAGGCACATTGTAATAATATATTAAATGTCTCTTGTAAACACTGTTCATTGAGTTCAAACTTCAAAGGTTGGAGTGTAGAATTGAGACATTTCAAAACGTTTGATTCACTCTAGTGTTTAGTGTAAAGTAGAGCTGGGCGATATGGCCTAAAAACAAAATCTCTGATTTTTTCACAAAAAATCCTTTTTCCTACTAAATATCAAACCACAGATGACAAAGAATGGTTAAAAACAAGTTTTACCTTTATTTTGTTTTCACTTAATTTCCCCGTTGAGGTTAAAGTGCAACCAGAAACAACAAAACCAAGTTTCTAGATGAGATGGCAGACCATTCCATTGTAAACAGTGAGACCTTACAGGAACTTTTAGAACGCTTTCTCTAACATAGCTGTTTCAGACACAGTGCACCCTCAAAAAAAAAAAAATCACCCTCAACGTAAATATGCAAATAAAAAATAATCAATAAATGTGTCCCTTTTGATAAACCTGACAAAATACAAAAAACACTTGTTTAATCTGTTAAGTAAATACTTTTTCCCATTGGGCTTGACACAGTGTAAAACAAAGCTTAGTCTTCATTTTCCCTGAATATGTTACAAATGATCATAAACGGTAGTGTGTACAGAACCTGCTGTTCTTAAATGTTTTTTAAAAAACATTTTTATCCAGGAAGGCGTGCTAGTGCTGCGGCTGTTTTCATTTTGCTGGGAGCAGCACTTCTCCTGCTCCACAGCATGCTTTGGTTTAAGGTGTTGGAATAAATTCATGTTGCCGTCATGCATCCGTTTTTAAACACACCATACAGCAAAGACTTGTTTGGTCTGCGTTCATCGCCGCAAAACCGAACCAATTTCAGATCACGGAGGAAATTATTCATTTCAAGAGCACAAGCTCCAGCTTTCCCCCAATCGCCGTCATGGTGTGTGTGTGTGTGTGTGTAAGGCAAGTGCGCCGGAGGAGGGGCTACAGTGAGTCTGAACTACGGGAGCCCAAAAGGGAGTGTCAGTGGCGGAAGTTAAAACTAAGAGAAAATCGATTTTCATAAAAACACATCGTCCTTAACTGTAAATTGGAATTAATCGATAAAATCGATTTATCGCCCAGCTCTAGTATAAAGTAATAGTGATCATTTAAAAGTAGGCATCAGTGAGCGTTCTCCTCTGAAGCTTATTAGTCTGTCAGGCTCGAGGCTTCTTCTGTTCTGGAGGAGAAAACATCAACACAAATGTTTTCTGTCGTGTGCAGGAGAGAAGCGTCCCAAGGTGAAGAAGCCCAAAGTGGAGTTTCCAGCTTATGAGCCCAGTGAGGCAGCTTACGTGCCTGCATATGATCAGGGAACATGCATCGAGGACATTGAAGATCAAATGGACGACTGGCTAGAGGACAGGAAGCAGCTGAAAAAGAAAGTTGGTAGCTTTTGGAGCTTTAACGGACGTTACAGGTGGACCGATGTTAAAATAAAGTGACTGGGCCTTAAATGGACCTGGGATGACGAGTGAAAAGTAGAATTGTTGTTCCTTGATTTGTGTTTTTGTTGTCTTTCCAGACTCCAGACTGGACGGAGGAGGACCTCAGCCTCTTGACCCGCAGCATGGCAAAGTTCCCCGGAGGGACGCCGGGCCGATGGGAGAAAATCGCCCATGAGCTGGGCAGATCTGTCGCTGATGTGGGTGTAGTTCTGCGTACACAGTGTTTAAGCAGGGCTGTGTCACATTCAGGAGGCTGTTGGATGGCAGAGCTGATCTCTGAAGTGTATGGGAGACGATAAGATGTTGGACGGAATAATTTAACTGTTAATGTCTCAACTTTGTGATATTTCATTTTTAGGTTACATCAAAAGTAAAGCAGGTTAAGGACAATGTCTCCAGTTCATCAGGTAAGTTCCCCTTAAAGGACAAAGGTTTATTAGTAATTATTAGTGTAAGTACAGGCCGCTTATTATTCAGTAAGTACTAAAATACTGAGTCGTTATTATAAAAGTGAAGCTGTTTTAGCTGTGCAGGCTGTAAAATAGAAGTGATCTGATGTCTGAATGTAATCCAGTATGAATCTGCAGTGTGTGACATCCTTTATTGGGAAAACATCTGGCGTAAATGTTTAAACACTTAATTAATGTGGGTTTATATACAGGACTAAGACATGCCTGTGTGTCTCTCAGGACTGGTGAAGCTCTCCGAGATGAAGAGCGCCGCTGTGCTTGGAAAAAGCTCCGTTCCGGACAGCCTGATGACCCAGCGAGAAGAGCTGGAAACTCAGGGGCCCTCGGAGCCCAACGGCGCCGGGGATTTGGAGAGTAAAGCCATAAGGAGAAGAGCCAGAAAATCAGCAGCAGGGGCTGCTGGGACAGGAACAGGGGAGGAGAGGATGAAGGGCCGCAGGCAGAGAGACTTTGACCCCACGGCTGAGGACGAGGACAGCGAGGAGGAGAAAAAGGCATCGGCTGTTACGCAGGCGAAAGACAAGCCCAGCACTCCTGACGAAGTTTGGACCCAGAACCAGCAGAGGCTCCTGGAGCTCGCCCTCCAGCAGTACCCACGGGGCACTACTGAACGATGGGACAGGATTGCTAAAGTGGTGCCGGGGAAAAGCAAGGTGAGCCACAATCAAAGCATATTTATCACCATTTAAGGCTTCTTATTATACAGAATGAATAGACACCTGCCAGCCAATCAGAAAAGAGTATATCTTGTATTTATCTTGTAAATATCTTGTAAGAATCTGACCACCATACGGTACCTGACACAAGGGTTCTGATTCAGTACACTGTGAAACTGAGATTGCATTTGATCTAATGACGTTAATAGTCACGTAGCTTTGCTAATGCTAACATTAACATTACACTATTATGCTGCTTGTTTCCATTTGAGAGAAAGTGTCAGAGAGCAACACTCCCATCTAGTGGCCAGGAGTTTAAACACAACATAAAATGCACCACCGTCGACTGCAAAACTGATCACCATACCGTGATAAAGTATACAGACGTTCTCTCATCACTAATCATCACTGCTGAGAATTGTGACTGTTTATTGTGGTACTAATCTTTTGTTCTTTGTTTAGGAGGAGTGTATGATCCGGTGCAAGCTGCTCGCTGAGCTGGTGCAGCGACGGAAGCAAGCGAAGAGCTGACACTTCAGTCCTCTGATCCTCGCCTCTGTATCTTCATTTCCGTGTCATGTGCCTTAGCTTTGCCCAAATCATGCTGTGCATCGCCAGTCAGCTCTCCAGCTGGTGGGCATATTCTGCAGTATGTGGACATTTCAGTATTGGGGGGTAAAAACCCCTCTAATCTGTATTACCTGAAACTGCAAATGTGCTCAAAAATCAGTTTTATTATTTATTTGAAATGTTTCTTGGCTGCAGTTTCCATCAGTGCAACTTAAACCACGAGGAACAGAAAGTTCAAGTATGTTTAAGATGTTATTTTTAACACTGCAGAACATCTTTCAGCTTCTCTGTTTTCAGAGAACCAGTGTGGTGATGTTTTTATCTGTTTGTCACATGTTAATGAAATATAAAACATTACAGCTGACTCTCAGGCTCATGGTGTCTGTTGTATTGCAGGGTGAACAGTGTGGCTTAAATCACAGAGGTGGTCTTGTAATGTAGAGTTCTGGGTCCAAGTTTAATCCTGTCATGCATGTTGGTCTTGACAGTCACGGAAATGCTGGTCATTACAGGCTATTTAAAAGTCATTATTTACACGCATTGATTTTATTTGATAATGAAAAGGTGCAACAAAGCACGTAGTAAACAAAAATGGTCATGAGCAGTACAACACTGTTTTGGCTGGTTGACAGCCCTACACAGTAGAACACACTACAGCTGATTACATTTAAATGCGTTTTGTGTTCAGCGGTGACAATAATTCAGTGTTTCAATGAAAACTAGAAAAGGGCATTTCCTGAAGGAAACGCGGGATATTGCGCATTGCTAACATGGCCCACAAGCTAAGGTATCCCAGTTGGTTTGTAATGTGATGCTTTGTTATTTGTGGTGGTTGCTAGGGTCCACAAGGCCGTTGCTAGGGTCCCCAAGGCCGTTGCTAGGGCCCCCAAGGCCGTTGCCATGTCTCTATGTGAAAATGAATGGGAAGAACGAGGGATGAAAAGATGACAAAAAGAGAAGTGCGGGTCAGTATGGCCCTGCACTACAGCTCTGTTATCTGTCCTGATGGAGTACATGAATGTTGGTGGCTGTTGGGACACAGAAACTCTGTGGCTTGAGTGTATGTGAAAATGAATGGAAGTCAATGGGAGGAACGAGGGAAGAAAAGATGACAAAAAAAGGAGTGCGGGTCAGTATGGCTCTGGACTAGAGCTCTGTTACCTGCCATGATGTAGTATATCAATTTTGGTTGTTGTCGCACAAATGGAACCCTGGAATTTGGTATGGCCAAAAATGAATGGAGGTCAATGGGACGAAAAAGGGATGGCAATAAAACGACAAATAAATGAGTGCGGGTCAAAACAACAGTGAATTTGTGCTCAGGGGCCTGCCCTGATATATAGTGTGTCCGAAATGGTGCGAATCGGTCAAGCAGAAGTACAGTAGATGAGCATGCATTTTTGCTCCCCATTCATTCTTTATGGGAAAAAAATCCCAGATTAAGGAAGTTTTTAGGAAAACCACAAATCCGATCAAAATTCTGTATAGGAGCCCGGATCACACAATCTTACCGAACAATCTGGAGTTGGAACGGTGTCGATATCTCAAAAACTGCGGGACAAGAAGCGCATCAAAAATCCGGCGGAAGAAGAAGAAGAATATTTGTAAAATCGAATAACAGTGTATTGCGCATTAAAAAGTTAATGCAGATCAAGTTGTGTTTCAGTAAAGAGGTGAAGCGATGAAAAAGTGTTTTTGCTTTTCTTTTTGGTACAAATTCTGCATGTGTTCTATGGAGCAGTAACACATTTCATATTTTAACCTCTGCTGATTGCTCTTCAGTTTGGCACCAATCCCTCTCCATAATAAGAGGCCACATTTGTGTACATTTCTTAAAGGCACAGTATGTAATATTTCAGGTTATCTTTTATCAGAAGATATAATATAATCACTAATAAAAATGATTAAAAACACATCTAATCATTATAAACTAAGAAGTCGTTTGATTATTTTACCTTAGAATAAGCTGTTTAT
>BRDA01044921.1:0-19913 GCA_036984385.1 Crenuchus spilurus
TATATATATATATATATATATATATATATATACAGGGGTTGGACCAAGAAACTGAAACCACAATCATTTATTAGTATGGTGTAGGGCCTCCTTTTGCTGCCAATACAGCATCAATTTGTCTTGGGAATGACATATACAAGTCCTGCACAGTGATCAGAGGGATTTTAAGTCATTCTTCTTGCAGGATAGTGACCAGGTCACTATGTGATGCTGGTGGAGGAAAACGTTTCCTGGCTCGCTCCTCCAAAACACCCCAAAGTGGCTCAATAATATTTAGACACAAAGACTTGGTGTCTTGGTCACAGATGCGCCAGCAAGACGTGCACCAACAATTTGTCCTCTTTTGAACTCTGGTATGTCACCCATAATGTTGTGTGCATTGCAATATTTTGAGCAAAATTGTGCTCTTACCCTGCTAACTGAACCTTCACACTCTGCTCTTACTGGTGCAACAATGTGCAATTAATGAAAATTGGCCACCAGACTGGTCCAATTTAGCCATGAAACCTCCCACAATAACATGACAGGTGTTTCAGTTTCATTGTCCAATCCCTATATATAAACAGATATTATAAATATTTAGATATTCTAATTTAACTTAGTTTACTCAGTCATCCTTTTTTATTCTTTTCATATTTATCTTCAGTTTATTATAATTTTATTTACGCTACACATCAAGCTTAAGTAACTATATTTCATTCATGTCATGTCACGTGGTTTGAATGACAATAAAGCTGACTCTGAGTATTAATATTTCATGTTGTATTAATGTTTCATGAACAATTAGCACTGTACAGTAATAGTTATCTATTATGACATCATTATTAACATCTGAGAATCACTGAACAGTATTTTTATTTATTTTTGTTTTGTAGAATGACAAAAACTCAGCTCATGTGTCTGGAATTGCATCTGGTTAACCATTTTAAAAGATTGTAACAGGAATTGGAGGAACTGAATGTCCATGACTCACGTTTTTCTGGGTGCTTGAGTTTTCGGCGCCCACGTTTCTTCCGCGGAGTTGAGGGGGCAGAGTTTTCATTCTGACTGGCCTTATCGGAGCCGTTGTGGTGGGAAGAGTCAGGAGAAGAGTCATGCCCCTGAAAAGCTCCCTGGGAAACACCGTTTTCATTTTCCCCATTACACTCTGCCTCCTTCACCCCAACCACGCCCTCTTTTAGAGATTCACAACTGTCCACCTGAGGGAGAACACACACACACACACAGATAGAGAAAGAGTGAGAGAGAGAGTGAGAGAGAGAGAGAGAGAGAGAGAGAGAGAGAGAGAGAGAGACAGAGAGTGTTTGTGTGAGAGAGAGAGAGAGAGAGAGAGAGAGAGAGAGACAGAGAGAGAGAGAGAGGATGAATGACAATCATATGTCTGCTGTGGACACATTCAAATGTAACAAATCTACAATGATACTGTATTTATACATATTTCACATTCATATAACAAAACAGAGCAAACAGTTCTATATGATGACAGATCAATTAATCAGTCAGTCGATTAATTGGACCATTTTTCAGATAACTGGCATCAATTGTTTTTAAGTAAACAAAAGAAAGACACATTAATAGGCACATCTACAGGCAGCTTTATCAGTGTAGCTGCTGTAGAACAATGTTAGAGCTCCCCCTAGTGTCAACATCACCACTCTACAGACAGTCTTATCAGTGTAGCTGCTGTAGAACAATGTTAGACCTCCCTCTAGTGTCAGTGTCACCACTCTACATGCAGTCTTATCAGTGTAGCTGCTGTAGAACAATGTTAGGGCTCACCCTAGTGTCAGTATCACCACTCTACAGGCAATCTTATCAGTGTAGCTGTTGTAGAACAATGTTAGAGCTCCCTCTAGTGTCAGTATACACCTATATACTCAATACCTGAACAGTTGAATATTGTGGTTCAGCATTACTGCAAACCAATAAATAGTAATGAACAAATTCTAGGTAAACTCTATTAGTAAACTACATGTTCTAAACCAGGGGTGCACACACTTTTTCAGCCTGCGAGCTACTCATCTAATGACTAAGTCAAAATGATCTACCTACTATAAAAATGCAAGACATATGCACTTACAAATATATTGACAATTTATGTGTACAATGTATGCTGATGTACCTTGAATAATTACATGAACCCATATTGCACAATACAACTGTGTACATGTTATGTCATTAGCCTACTATACTCTGATGACTTGCAATGAATGGAATCAGTCAGGGATACATAGTCTGGACAGTAGTTGCTGATAGCCAGCCTCAAGAAAACCTCCAAATGATCATCAGTCATAGTGTAATGATACTTGGACTTAATGATCTTCATGTGTGAAAAGGCAGTCAAGGCAAACACACTTCAAAAATGACAGTAAAAAAAGTTCTCCTCCACTCCGTATGGAAATGGTCAGTTTTAGGTTTCTTACACAGGCAGAACAAACATACATGTTAGCAACTTACAGTGACAGGTGAACACGGACTGCTGGCCAATTTGAAAAAAGCTGGTTTACAAGTCCAGATGTTGTTTCAATGAAGCGATAGCTGAGACGGCTAATTAGACATTAGCAAGAAATGGCAGAGCCAATCGAATGAGCTTGTGGGATTTCTAAAGTGAAACTTGATTCAGATTGAGAGGCATGGAATTCCCGCTGGGTCCTAGTGCTTGACCAGCCTCCCTGTATGCCAAGCAAGTGAGATGTTTTATAGCGAGGACGGATGATAGGCTTACGTCTATTTTTTTTTTAAATGCCATGCGATCTACCCACACTACTTTTGCGATCGACATATTGTGCACCCCTGTTTTAAAACTATACTTTCAGTTTGAAGTGTAGATGTCAAACTTGCACAATGTCATGCATTTTGTATGAGAATACAACAAGCACACAAGCAGTGTGTGTCACAGAGAGAACTGGAGTGTGTGGGTGTATTTTTAGAGCAGGGCTGTCCCATTTGCATGTTTGAACTTCAGCTGCAATAAGATGATTCTGAGTCTCACAGATCATCAGTACTACCCTAATCCTAAACTTAAAAGGTTTAAAAATGTTTCCTATGGTGTCTGGTGGACTCTACAAGACCTCTGAAGGTGTCTTGTGGTATCTGGTCCCAAGATGTTTATGTCAGATTCTTTCTGTAAGTTGCAAGGAAGAGCTGCTGTGGATCAGACTTGTTGTTCCAGACCTTCCCACAAATGCTCAGATTGAGATCTGGGAAGGATGGTGGCCACTTTTTGCAGATATTGATTGGGAACTCATCTCAAGCCTTGCCTTTTCAGAGAAGTTCCGTACTGCTCATAGGCCTACACTAATTTGGCCCTTGTCAAAGCTGCCTGTTTCTCTTACATCAAAATAGTTAACTACTAGAACCAACATATATATCTCAGACTTTCACAATCAATGTTATTCACTTCATTTGTGAGTGCTCAGAACTGATATGCAATCTGTAGGTCTTTTGGATGTCTACACTGGGACTTTTAAATATCACAGACTTTCTTGCAACATTTATTTATGAAGTCATGTGGTATTACTTCCACCTTTCAATGTAGTGCAGACAACCACAAATACAAACCACACACATGTGTACATGTCTGTAAGAACTCTTACTCCGTCATTCACGTTTATTCAACTCATCATTAGAAAACCTCTGTAAACCTCCCGCTCACTTCTTCATTGAACAGACTTCACATTATCCATTTACCAAAGCTATGGCTGCACAAAGCTATGAGTCTGCAAAGCTATGGCAAACTCAACCATAATGCTTGTATTTATATACTATTTGTGTAGGTGTATAAAGAATATTTAAGTACATCTATGTACAGTGCCACATAAAAAAGATTAAGTTCATTTGTGGTAATAATTTAGATCTAAATGATCATCATCACTTAGCACAAGTGAGGAGAAAGACACTCACAGGTGTAAAGCACAAAGCTTTAATCAGGCAATCAGTAAATGTAATTTAGATAACAGGCAAGAAGAGTTAACAACCAAAGTACAATCCAAGAGTAGTCAAGGAACATGACAGGATCACATCTAATAACAGCAAACAGAATAACTAAGAAAGAAACCATAACCATCCCCACAACAACAGCAGCTAACAAGGTACAACATGACAGAACAAATGAACACAAGGCTAACAAAACAACAAGTGAAAACAAGAGAAAAGGCAAATAAAAGCAAACAAGCTATGTGGCAAATAGGATAAGTGGTGAGCAGGCTAAGAGGCGAACAGGTAGGGTTGCCACCCTTCCTGTAAAATACGGAATCGTAAACCGTATTTGTAAATTAAAAGTCGCGTTCCGTATTGAACCGATACAGGACGAGTTTTGTTCTGTATTTTTATCAAAGGGGGTGAAATAAGGTTGATCTGAGACAGAACGATATGTGTGAATGAAAAGTAAACTCTGCTGCTCTCCCTCAGCCTGTCTGTCAGCAGTGTGTGTGTGTGAGTGGTGGGTCGTTCACGAACGAAACGGCTCTTAGAGTGGCTCTTTGAAGTGAATGATCAGAGTCAGCTCGTGACTGGGAGCTAGATTCGTTTTTTTCCCCTTTTTTTCTGTTGAAGGTGTATGGGATTGGTCAGTTACACTATGTATGTGTGTATGTGTAAAAAGACAACTCTCTGTATATGACAAAAAATGACATAAGTATAAATAAATAAATGCACATATAAATGACTGAATAAATAAACAAACACACACAAGTAATTGTATATACAAAAATAAATTAATAAATGCATTTATTTAATTTACTTCACTGTTGAATTGACATTATTTTATTAATAATAAGCTAAGCAGCAAAAAAAAAAAATGAAAGAAGAAAAAAAGTTGCTCGTTTTGGGAGCTGTAAGAGCCTGCTTTTTTTTAGTTAACGGAGCCATAGAAACCCATCACTAGTGTGAGTCATGAACAATTTAAAAATGGTGTATGCATTGCAAAGATACACCTGAAAATGGTGCAAGATTTTCAAAATTGCATCTACCGAGGGCTATTTTAGTCCACTGGACAATGTTTCTATGACAGTGTAATTATTTAACTATATGCTTTTTTAGTAATTTAGTTAACAATACTACTTTTGTTCTAAATGTATATTTTCATATCCTCCACTAAATCTTCTATTAGAAAGTCTATCTATGGCATCTCCAGCTCTACTGTTTCTAGTGTTACTACGAGAGTTTTTTGATCGTCATGGTACATTTTTAAAACAGTTCAAAAACTGTGAACCTGGCAACCCTGAAGGCACATCACCAGCGTGGTTGGACTTACTGGCTCCTGCATTGTTACCACCACATCACACTCGAGCATCTGTGTGTGTGTACTTTGAGTTCAACAAAGCCTCAGTAGTGAACAAATTAAAAACACAAACAAAATATCTGCCATGACCAGGTTTTGAACAGTTTGTCATTTTCCTCCCCCTCTCCTATATTCATTTGAGCTCATCCTGATGGATTCAGCTGGGAGTTTTCTAAAATGTGGCCACAATTTAAAGAGTTCCTCACTCTTCCTTCTGGTTGGATTAATATCAGCCACATTACAGTCATATGCAGAAGTTTGTGTTTAAATCTTAAAATCAAACTTAATACAAAGTTATGTTTTACTGAAATGAACATTTTGGAATTAGGGTTCTGACATTATGAGACTTTTGATTTCAATGTTGATACAACTTGTAGTATACGTGATACCACTTCAATACTCTGGTTATTCTCCTTAACGCCAAATGTTTATTTGATAGAAAACAAATTCATAAAAAAAGCTATACAGCTATCAAGAAATTACAGTGTTAAATTTGTGCAGCTTATTTGTATTAAAAGTACTGAATGTTATAGTATAAATTTGAGTACTTTAATCTTTCAGTACTTTTAACTATTGGTGAAATTCTAATTGGAATGATGTGACCTGCAAAACTAAAACTAGTTGATAATATGCTTATTTAACTCTTGTATAATGTAATAAGTTGTCTTATTTTAACTTAACAAATGGTTGCCTACTGAAAATGCTAACAGACGACAGACTGTCAGGCTAATTGGAGCTACCAGTTTTCACTTACTGCTAGACAAGCTAGAATTTCTGCTCAAGTTATGCCTTTAATGATATACCTTTTATAACCATACCCACCTAGCTGAGCACTTTGCCCCATACTTCAAACAGAAAATCTTAAAATATTATCGTGACCCCCCCTGAGTGAATGTGTCTGGAGACTTTATCAGGGGGCTGTAAAAGTCTTCCGTGGTCCGAGGCCAGAGTGGGTTTTACTGCCAACAGTTAATGGATACTAGTACTGAACAACACACACATAGAATCATACAAACACAAGCACACACACCCCGGCCTAATGACTGGCTGCTGTGTCATTAGTAACAACAGAAACTGTGTAGGTTAAAGAGTTTAAGGCCAAATAACTCTCCACCCTCCCCCCCACACACAAGACAAGCAGTTCACAGACTTATTCAATACAAGTTAAACAGACTTTTATTTCTGTTTCTAGTTCTGTTTTGTTACTGTTTGAAGATTCCAATCACTAGAATATTACATATTAGTCCATAAATATACACAATAAACACTATTAATCTCTAAAATAGGAGATATTAGTCCATAAACAACCTCAAGAAACACCATTAATTACTAGAACAGGAGATATTCTTTAATAAACAATCTTAATACACACTATTAATCACTAGAATAGTAGATATTAGTCCATATTCAACTTCAATAAACAATATTAATCACTAGAATAGGAAATATTAGTCAATAATCAATCTCAAGAAACATTATTAATTACTAGAATAGGAGATATTAGTCCATAATTAACTTAAATAAACACTATTAATCACTAGAACAGGAGATATTAGTAAATAAACAACTTCAATAAACACTATTAATCACTAGACATATTAGTCCATAATTAACTTCAATAAACACTTTAATCACTAGAATAGGATATATTCATCCTTAAACAACAACCTCAATAAATACTAAGAGTAATTGGAATATAAGATATTAGTCCATTATGTATGTAACATATAAGTAAATGTATGTGTTGTCATCGAAAAGATAGTTGAAATGAATGACTATTTCCTCTTCCCTCATTTTCTGTACTTTCATTACTACTCAGACACTGACTGTATGTGTGATACTTTCCATCAAATGAAGTGCTTCACAACAGAAGGACTTATATCATCACTTCTATGGATATTAAAACAGTCACGTTAAAAAATATTCACCTGTAGAAGGGTGTCTGTGTTGGGTCTGCAGTTCATTCGCTTTCATGTGATGAAACAAGCAGAAGAAAGCTCAGCTGATCCAGATGCTCATACCTGGGCTCACTTCAAAGGATAATTCATAGCCTTCTGCAATATCACTGCACAGATCACTTCATTACAACCACCTGTTGGTATCTCCACTCATTGTAGATTTGAGCTTCACTGAGCATACAGGTGCACTTTGTAGTTCTACTATTACAGACTGTAGTGCATCTGTTTCTCTGTATACTGTGTTCACCCTGCACTTCAATGGTCAGGACCCCCATAGGGCCAGAACAGAGCAGGTATTCCCTGTGGTGAATCATTCTCAGTGACTATGACATGGTGGTGGTGTGTTTACATCTACAAGGTGGACCAACAAAGTAGAGTCAACAGTGAGTGGAGGTGTTATAACAAGAAGTGGTTTTAATGAAGTGGCTGATCAGTATGGTCAATATTAGTGACAGTGACAGTGTGACTGTTCAGGTGTTTAACCCCATGCAACAAAGCGTCCCGAAACGTTTGTGATTGCTACTGAAAGTACAGAATCACAGCTCATTGTGTGTTCAGGGTGCTCTGAGCCTGTGAGATGTCAGACAGAGCAGGAAGGGCTGTTTAACGCCACGTCTCGGTGACAACTAATAGTATGTGAGGAATTATCAGTCCACTCTAATGATGAAACAGCATCCTCAGCAGTGAGAAGCTACCTAGTTAGTTAGTTTAACCATCAGGATTATGGGTAACCCAGATTACAACCGGAAAAGGATGGTAACTAACTATGTTTGCAAAAACATATCTGTACACTCAGTATCCAATATTATCTTTAGTGGTACTGCATTAACTCTCAAAAACACAGCATTGATTTTTTAAAATTAGTTTGTGCCAAGATTAGTGGCAGATGTGGCTCATTTTTGTGTTTAAAACCCCCGTCCAACCTAAACAACTTTAAAGGTGCACTGCTAAGGATAGCATGAACAAACCTAGTTGTTTACCTAAAAACCTTCTAATCTTCAGCCATCTTCCAGTCCAAAACAAGGGCTCAATGCTAATGTAATGTTACCACCAATGGTAATGTTCAGTAACTTCATCAAAGACTAGTGGTACAGTAACATTTAGTAACATTTCCCTGGATAGTAAAAATTACTAGAAATGTTACAGTGGTGCTTGAAAGTCTGTAAACCCTTTATAATGTTCTATATTTCTGCATACATATGACCTAAACATCATCAGATGTTCACACAAGTCCTAAAAGTAGATAAAGGGAACACAGTTAAACAAATGAGACACAAATATTATATTTGCTCATTTATTTATTGAGGAAAATGATCCAATATGACATATTTGTGAGAGACAAAAGTATGTGAAGCTTTGCTTTCAGTATCTGGTGTGACCCCCCTTTGCAGCAATAACTGCAACTAAATGTTTCTGGTAATGGTTCATGTTAAATGGTTCTTTAGCCATTTTTTGTTAGAACAACTTGTGTGCAAACTTTCAAGCACCACTGTATCTGTGATAACTAGTGATATCATAAAGTTACTATAGTAACATTACCACATATAGTAAAAATGACTAGCAAAGTTACCACCAATGGTAAAAATTATTAGTAAAATTATCACAGATGGGTAGTGGAATAATAACGCTACTAGTAATGAGGGGCTCAGTGGTATGAGACATTGACATTATGACCAGAGGATCACAAGTTCAAATAATGCTGTTTGCCATGAACTGGGCCCAAAAGGGCAAAAATTGGCAGAGCTCTCATGGGAGGATAGTTGGCGCTCTGTCCCCATCACTTTCACAATACAATGTCTGCTGGCTCAGTCGTTTACTGATTGGTCCATTAGAGCTGGGAATCCTGCGCTTTCCTCCGAGAGCTTTGGCTCCCCAGTGACATATCAGAGTCGGTGGCCACATCACAAGCATTGGAGGAGGCTTGTGCTTGTCTTCATCCTCCTCAAGTCAGGGATATTGCAAAGTGATGTTGAGAGCCTCTAGCAGATGGGATGGGGTAATTGGCTACTATTACATTGGGAGGGGAAAAACTGGCAAATGCTAAAAATAAAAAAATAAAAAAAATGACCACAGATCGTAAAAATGCCTAGTAACATCACCAATGACTAGTGATATATTAATGTTGCCAGGCAAAAATGACTAGTAACCTTACCAGCAATGGTAAAAATAATTAGTAACGCAATCACCAATGACTAACGGTGTAGTAATGTTACCACTGAGAGTAAAAATGAATAATAATTTTACCACCAATGGTCAATCTTCATATTTATATAAAATGTAATATATCCCGTGTTAATTTCGTTAACGATAATTATGACGAAAAATATTCATTGATGACCATTTTTTCACAACAAAACGGTACGAGAACTAAATAAAAACTAATATTTTAAAACTAAAACTATGACTAAAAGTATTAGACTCTTCATCAACGAATAAAACCGAAATGAAAATATCACAGAATGACCAAAAGAATGTATTTGTCGAGTAATCCATTTTTTTTATAATAAACCTGCCTTATCGCATCCTTACGTCTGACTTTCTCAAAGCACGTTATGCTCCCCAGTCACAATGGTGAAGTTTAACAACACAATGTGCTGACATCACTCCCACAGCTTGGACGGAAAAGAAGAAGCAATTTATGGAGTAATTTCAACTTTTGCTGCCATACAAAACAAAACGGAGTGCAAAGTTTATGGACTGAAATTAACTGGGAAAAACATGTCGAACCTCAAGACAACCATGATATTTACAAAAAGGTATGCTATGTAGCTAGCTAGCTAGTTGTCTAACTATGATGAATATGTATATCATTTGATATGTTTCATGTTTCATTTTTTTTTTTTATTTTACAATGTCTAAAGGGGATATGTGCAATTCGTTATCATTATCTTAGGTGTTTCGGTTAAAAAGATCACAAACACATCTAACTGGAGCCGTGAGACACACACACAGTCTCTGTTGCATATTAAATACAGTCATATAACAAAACAAAGGGGTAACACACATAAGCCGTGGTAGTCCACATTAAGTGCAAGTTAACGTTAACGCCAGCAGGGACGAGTAAAAGAAATGAAAAATTTTGGCATGTAAAAGTTAAATAAATGCAAAATGTTTATGAAAAAGAAAAATGGGCCAGATTTCCTCCACAATATCTGATGTCATTGTGTTAAATGTAACAAAAATGAAAGACTATTGTTTTATTAAAATAGCAGTAAGCAGTCTAAAATATCTCTAATTTAAAATAGTATAACTAAAAAAAACTACTAAAATTAGATTAAATATTTTAAACATCTAATTGACTAAAACTAGACTAAAATGTTTTAAGTTTTTGTCAAATAAAATTAGAATAAAACTAACAATAACTAAATTACTAAAATGTGACAAACTAACATACATTTTAGTTAGAAGAATAAGACTAAAACTAAATCAAAATCACCTGTCAAAATAAACACTGAATATATCACGTTGCTTACAATATCTCAGTACATTGCAAGTGTAATCTTGGTATCATGATGTACATTATGTCAAAAGGTTCTTGATAATACAAAGACCTAAAGTAAGTTCACTTTTTGATGGATTTCTGCTTTCTAGAGTTATTGCAAATGATAATGTGCAATGTGTTTATCCATTCATTCAATCTTACAATTAGAGCATCCAATCGACCTGACCTCCATGTTCTTGGACTGTGAGAGGAAACCCACAAAGACACAGGGAGAACATGGAAACTCCACCCAGATGGTTTCTTAAAACCCATGACCTCAGCACTGAGAGGCAAGCATGCTAACCACCAAGCCAACATGCGCCATGATGTGTTTACCTCTACTCAAATACATCAATAAGGAAATTAGCTTATTCTGTACTTGCAGTATTTACCTAGTAGCTACTTTTGTACTTCTGCTCAAACTGAAAGTTACTTTTGCTGAAGTCATTACTTCACAGTAACAAAAACGTTTAATGGACTTTGATGGGGTTATGGCTACATCAACATGTTTGAGATGTCCTAAGGTTAGCCAGGGTCAGCTGCACTAATGTTCTATATACGTTATCCAGTTTAATTCATATCAACTCAGCCAATGAAGTACTAGAAAACCATGAGGCTGTACTGTCTGATGGACAGAAGCATCATCACACCAACATATGTGAAAACTTCCCTGATAGACAAAGACTTTCATCCCAATGAGGCACACTCCTGAAAGAGTAGTCACCTGGAAAAAAAAAACAAATTTGACTTACCATGATCATAAGTCCTGAACACTGAATTACTCTGAATTTCACTGAATCTCTCTCTCCTCTGTCTGCCTATCTCTCTCTCTTCACTTCCGGCTCTCTCATGCTGCACAACTTCCTGTTTCTTTCTTTAATTCAGCGTTTCCACAGATGCTGAGACACATGGGGACTAAAAAAGACCTCTGCACTTAGTTCCAATTTTGCTTTTTTCTTTTCGAGTTAAGTCGGTCTGTTTCCTGAACACTGATGTTCACTATCGTAGCCCAAACTGACCTGATTCTGAGTCACAAACAGCTTAAAAAGCAGCTCTTTCAAATAAAATCCAACCAAAATCACACGTGTGAGTTTAAGAAATGTCAGCTAAAGCCTGATGGATTAGATATGTTTATGAGGGATGTCTGTTTTTTACATTGAACATGTCTGCTCAGTGTTTGTACTCCTGTATCCAGACGGCATTAAAATAACTACAGAGGGAGTTCCTGGGGGGCTGTTGGGTTTTACGAACAAGGATGTCTCACATGAACATATGATCGCAGTTCATTTGTACCTTTAGCTGTGATTATAGTTCATAAATAATTCTGAACTATTCTTTAACAAGTCTGTGTCTAATCTTTCTTATGGATTTTACTTTCTTGTTCTTCCACAAACAGATCTCCCAGGAAGAGTAAGGAGTGGAAGATCTTCCATTCAAACCAAGTAGACTAATAAGTGACTCTTCAAAAGCTGTAATACTGTTTGGCTTGTGGTTTGTGAAGGTGGTTAAAAAGTGGTTAAAAAGACTAAATAAGGTGAGAAGCAGCAGACAAAACGCAAGACAGTTGCCTGGAAAATCATAGTTTCTTACAGATGGGAGTTTTAAAACAGTAGATATTTCAGTAATTTTCTCAGTAGATGAGGGGAAAAACTCAGACATGGTGCATCCAGATGTAAATAAAATCACAGAGGAGCTCCTGTAAAAGAAGGAATAACCCCAGGGCCCCCTGTACATTTAATCTAATCTAAATTAGGCTAAAGATTATGGAAGCTCAGCAAGGTTTAGGGGTGCTCAAAGCTTGTAATTCTAGTCCTTTACTGAGGCCACTTTAATGTTAATTTAGTAGCTGGTTTGGAAATCTGACTAAAAATAATAATATTTGTTGAAACTAGCAGTCAGATTACAGGATGTCAGCAAGTGTCTTTATTACAACTTCATCAGAAGCCCATCTTAAACAGGGTTGAAGTAATGACTGTATCAGATCATCCTTTTAATGTAACATTTCAACTTTCTCCAAAGTAACTGAAGACTCCACATAGAAAACCATTGAATGTAAAAATGTCTTTAAATATTAAACTACTTTTATCCAGACTCCCTGTTTATCTGTTCTCATGCCATTTTTGCCACTTCCAATATGACGGACATATTGATGCGTCCCATCAATGAGCTGAAGCAGGGAACATGGCATCTACATAGTCATATCAGAATATTATGACCTCCTACCTAAGAGTGGGAATAACCATCCTTGGCTTGTTCACTTGTTTGTGATCCCTGACTTTTCTCATTGCTCCTGTGTTCATTATAGAGGTTAACTAGTCCACTGTGGAGTCTTGATTGCACTATACCACTCGTCTGAGTCCCCTTTGGCGTCAATAGGGCACAACGGTTATATTGTTGAGAGGCTCAATGTCCATGTACGCCTTCACTATGGTGGCTCTAGAACATTCCACAAAGTTAATGGTTTTTGAGATACTACCACCACCATGCTTCACAGTACCCTATTATGTCTTTTTGGACATCAGTCACATCACGTCCTTTGTCCATGATGATGGTTTTACACTTTACGTCCCAAGCCAAACCAGGGATGATCATAATATTTTGATATGACTGTTTATGTGTGTGTGTGTGTGTGTCACACAGTCATACCTGGCTCATTCTAAGCATTCTGGAGATGGCCTCTACTCCATAGTACCCCTGGTGGTCCTGTGTGAAATTACAACAGTTATTCATATGCTGGGTTTATTTTTCTAGTTACATTCAGTCCAGATCCCGCACCTTCCCCCAGAATCTACTCCAGGTTTTCAGAAGAACTGCAAGCCTAAACCAGCAAAATGAACCAGACTACAACACTGAAAACACTGAGTTCACTTGGTTGAATAATATGTACCGCTCTTACATGTAATTACAGCCCTTTCAAAATTACTTACGTTGATGTAATATATTTCATTCATGAATAAATGATGTGCACACTATAATCAGGTAAATGCTAAGCATGCAGTGCATTTCTTCAGACACGGAGCTGCTTTCAGTGGAATTACAATGTAACTGATTACATTTCAGAGTAAACCAACAACCTGTAACACTCTAATTAGACATTTCACATGTTGTAGTTAGGAAACGTTCAGATCTTAATGTGTGTGTGATCTTGCTTATCAATTGATTAATCAACACTGTCATGGTGAACATTTCAATGTGGTGTAGTGGTGCTTGAAAGTTTGTTAAGAATGTTAGAATGTTCTATATTTCTGCATAAATACGACCTAAGACATCAGATTTTCACACAAGTCCTAAAAGTAAATAAAGAGAACCCAGTTAAACAAATGAGACAAAATATTATACTTGGTTATTTATTTATTGAAGAAAATGATCCAATATGACGTATTTGTGAATGGCAAAAGTATGTGAAGCTTGCGACTTGCAGCTGTAATTACTGTCATAGTGTTGTGTGATTGCACAAAACAGAGGATCAATCTCCGGTGTGCCACATGGAGGTCAGCGTCCCACTAAACTACACCAACATAGTAATGTTTCCAAAAGTCATATAAAACTTTAATGATCTGGATAAAAAAATATGAATTTCAATGAAAGAGATGAAGTTTGGTGACGTGATGTCTTTGTGGTTCACTTCTCAGTACTGAGGTCTTCAGTTTGAGTCCCAATCAGGGTGGAGTTTCCATGTTGTCCCCATGTGTGCAGGCGTTTCCTGCAGAGTTACTGGTTTCCTCCCACAGTCCAAAACATGGTCGTCAGGTGAAATGGGTACTCTAAATCATCCGTGTATGTGTACCCAAAAATGCACTGGCGTCCCATTCTGGCTATGGTTAAATTATTGTGATGCGCTGCCAATGAAGTGGCAGAGAGACTCACTCCAACCCTGACAAGGAGTTCAGCTACATTGCGAGTATTTGCTTGAAAGAGTCTTCACAGATACCTTGAACCTGTTCACTGAGCTCACCACTCCACTGCTGGATTATCTGTGGCTACCAAAGAAACCAACCATTGTAACTTCTATAACTTCTATGAGATTCACTCAGACATTTTTGTGGCTTTTATTTGGGAAACTTCTTTTTGAGCTTCAACAGCCCAAATGATCAAGATTAAGTGGATAAGATAATGGATGAATTGAAAGAATCCAATAGCCCAAGACAAGAAATGTGAAGAAATTTGGAAGAAGTGGATTAAATATATTTCCATTTTACCCATCACTTCAGTGCTGAAACTCACATATTTTGATGGTATAACTGACTAAAGGACAAGGCAAGTGTATTTTCTATGAGCACAGATATAACAAGCCTTTTGACTGATAGATAGATAGATAGATAGATAGATAGATAGATAGATAGATAGATAGATAGATAGATAGACAGATAGATAGATAGATAGATAGATAGATAGATAGATAGATATCGATCTTTATTGATCCCTTTAGGAGGTTCCTTTAGGGAAATTAAGGTTCCAGCAGCATCATCAATACAGTACAGTAAACGAGGTAGGGAGATAATATATTAATAAAGTTGTTAAAAATAACATATATAAGAAAAAAGGAATATATATATATATATATATATATAAACAGTGTATAAATTATTTAAAAGTATTGCACATAGTTATTGCACTTGTATATGTACACAATCCTGAGTTTTTACTGCCCTGTTACCCTGTTGCTCTTCATCCTCCCATCCAAAGAGGAGTTGTACAGTGTGATGGCTTGAGGGACAAAAGAGTGTTTTAGTCTGTTTGTCCTGCACTTGGGGAGGAGCAGTCTGTCTCTGAACAGGCTTCTCTGACAACTGATGATAGTGTGCAGAGGGTGCCTGGCATTGTCTATAATGTCCAGCAGTTTGTTTAGAGTCCTCTTCTCTGCCACCATCACCCGAGAGTCCAGCTTCATGCCAACTACAGAGCCAGCCCGCCTGATCAGTTTGTCCAGCCTGGATGTGTCCTTCTTGGATATGCTGCCCCCCAGCACACCACAGAGTACTGTAGAACAGGACACTGCTGACCACAGACTGATAGAACATCCACAGGAGCTTTCTGCAGACATTGAAAGGACCAGTGTTACAGGACCAGTCCAGTTTTCTGTCCAGCCACAGCCCTAAAAACTTATAGGAATCTACAGCCTCCACCTCAACTCCATCGATCAGAACTGGTTGTGACTTTGGTCTGGACCTTCCAAAGTCAATGACCAGCTTCTTGGTCTTTGAGGTGTTGAGCTGCAGATGGCTCCTGTGACACCAGACAGTAAAGTCCCTCACCAGACTCCTGTACTCCTCCTCTCTATCATTCCTGATACATCCCACAATGGCTGTGTCATCAGCAAACTTCTGAATGTGACACAGCTCTGAGTTGTAGCAGAAGCCTGCTGTGTCAGGGTGAAGAGAAGAGGGGCCAGTACCATCCCCTGAGGTGCTCCAGTGCTACTGATGACAGTGTCAGACATGATGTACTTCAGCCTGACGTACTGCGGCCTGTCAGTGAGGTAGCTGGAAATCTAAGTGACCAGGCAAGGGTCCACTCACAGGGCTGGATGGTGCTGAAGGCACTTGAGAAGTCCAGGAACATAATCCTCACTCTGCCGTTACCCTTATCCAGGTGTGAGTGGGCTCAATGTAGTAGGTGGAGGATGGCGGCCTCCACTCCAAAACCTGCAAAATATGCAAACTGCAAATCATCCTGGGCATGTTGCACCTGGGCCTGAGGAAACTTAGGATGAGCCGCTCCAACGTCTTCATCAGATGAAGAGTGCTACTGGTCGGAAGTCATTCTGCTCACTGGGCCTAAACTGCCGGGTTCTCACTTTTATCATCAGTTTTACTTTCTTTTCCCTCCCAGGAGGCAAACTGAGGGGAAGATCTACCATCCAGACCAATTAGATGGTTGAGTAACTCTTCAGAAGTCTTCTGAAGAGTCACTTAATAATCTACTTGGTGTGGATGGAAGATCTCTCATTCCATACTCTTTCTGGGAGAGCTTTATGTGAAGCTAAAAAAAAATAAAATCCATAATAAAGATGAGATAAATGTTTATTACACAAGAATAATAAAGGCTTACTAAAGAATAATAAAGGGTTTTTAAAGAATAATACAGGCTTATTAAATAATAATACAAGCTTACTAAAAATAATAAAGGCTTTTTAAAGAATAATGCAGGCTTGTTATAGAATAATACATGCTTATTAAATAATAATACAGGCATATTAAAGAATAATACAGGCTTATAGAATAGTACAGGCTTATTAAAGAATAATACAGGCTTACTAAAGAATAATAAAGGCATATTATAGAATAATAAAGGCTTATTAAAGAATAACAAAGGCTTATAATAGAATAATACATGCTTATTAAATAATAATACAGGCTTTTTAAAGAAGAATACTGGCTTATTAAATAATAATACAGGCATATTAAAGAATAATACAGGCTTACTTAAGAATAATAAAGGCATATAAAAAATAATACAGGCTTATTAAAAATAATATAGGCTTATTAAAGAATAATACAGGCTTATTATGGAATAGTACAGGCTTATTAAAGAATAATACAGGCTTATTATGGAATAGTACAGGCTTATTAACGAATAATACAGGCTTACTAAAGACTAATAAAGGTGTATTAAACATAATACAGGCTGGTTAAAGAATAATACAGAATTATTAAAGAATAATACAGGCTTATTATAGAACAATACAGGCTTACTAAATGAGTTATTATAATCACAGCTACAGGTACAAATGAACTGTGATCATTTTATAATAAGACACAGACATTTGTGTTTGTAAAACCATACAAACCTCCAGACAGTCCTGCAGTTATTTTAATGGCGTCCAGATACAAGAGTACAAACACTGAAGAAACGTGTATAATCTTAAAAAAAAGATGTTTCTGATATACTAATCCAATCCCAACTTGGCTTTAAATGACCAGATGAGTGTCATGACTTCACCTCTGATGATGCAGTCATTGCTTGTCGTGTCCAGAGTTAAACCTCTCCCTGATCTCTACTACTCATCAAGCAGCAGCCATGTACAGATCTAAGACTATTTTTCACAAAATGATTTTACATCATGCAATAGCTTTTCACTAGGGATGAACTGAATATTTGGCAATCAAAATTATTTTAATATATTAAGTGAAAAAAAATGAGAATAAAGAATAATTTCTACAGAAAAGTGTCATTTTTTAATGACACTGTGACCTTTTGGACATTCAATTGTGCTTTTCCTCACCAACAAAACACAGATTCACCAGCTCAGTTACAGTTTGTTGGTGAAAAGAAAGAAGACAACAAACTACAAGCACAACCTTTACTAAACTACACTTGTTATGATGAGGCCAGAATACAGCCGCTTAGATTTGTGTTTGTGCTCTGACGGCTGCAGTGTTGGGGACCGTCTCATAATTACCAGAAGAAATGTGAAGTGTTTTAGTGTCTATAGACAATGACACTCACATTAAACACATAAAACATTGATGTGGCTTACATCATTCTTTTTAGCCATGTTCATCATTTTGTTTTTATTAAATATTAGTAATAATGTAACATTATACATATTCAATGTAAAATCAAGTAAACTCATGTTATTAAATATAATGGTGTCAAACCAACTTATTAAAATACAGACATTCATTCCTTACTAAGTACAAGTCTTATTTTGGGAAACATTCATTATTATTTTTTATAAAAATGAAGAATGTTCCGTATTCAACCAAATGTTTCATTCTGCTAGTTTGGGTTTTGGACAAAAATGTTAATTTCAGTGCATCCCTACTTTCTTACACAACTGTATTGAATGGAAACATGAGCTTTTATGAAAGGCTGGTTTTCATCATAATGGAAGATTGGTAAGATATCTTCTATCTTCGTATGTGTGTGTGTGTGTGTGTGTGTGTGTGTGTGTGTGTGTGTGTGTGTGTGTGTGTGTGTGTGTACTCACAGCAGGAGGTTTGCGCTTGCGAGCCGGACGCCCCACTCTGCGTGCCGGAGCGTCCATCGGGGCCTCTTCCTGTACAAGCCCACACACTTCCTGTTCCTGCTCTGAATTCTGTAAACATACACACACATATAAACTTAACACTTTACATATACATACACCAAGGTCATGTTACACCAAGGCACAGTGGCTGTGTTCCAAACCTAGGCTACAGACAAGACAGGCTGAATTTCTAGATCACTAGTTCATAGAAGGCTGATTCAAACAAAGGCATCCAACTGAGAAACACAGCCAACATCGACTCAATTGTGTAGGATGATACTCTTTAAAAAAACTATCCTTGAAACTCTAGTTTCACCACACTAGTGAGCACAGCATACACATTAGTGGACAATGAGCATGCACATACCCAGAGCAGTGGGCATCTACTTGATGCAGATTCCAGGCTGCAGTTGAGGTTTAGGTGCCTTGCTCAAGGGCAATTCAGGGTGACCTTATCTCTAACCTGTAGGCCATGGCTGTAGATACATCTAGTCATAATATTTTGTATTCAAGTCTGATTCCTGGAGTGAAGCTCAGGAGAAGTGGCATCAACACTATCAAAATCCAAAGAATCAACAAACTCTGCATTTAAATAAAACATTTTGCTTCTTTACCCAAACGACTATGAACAATGTTAACATTAATGAAATGTGGATTAAATAAAACTCAGTCCATGTGAAAAAGACTGAAATGCATCTTTACTGTGCAGATAGGTGGGTGTTAATGTTTGATGACTAATATACATTGCTGTTGCTTTGGAGGCCGGGGCCCGTCCAACCATCTCCATCGGTCACCTGCCGACATTAAAGTCCTCATTTATCCTTGTATACACAACATGGGATGTTGTTTATTTCACCATGAGAATTGTGGAGAGGTCCACGTATAATGTATCAGTGTCCAGTACAGCAGGAAGTGTTGTATAATGTATCAAGTACACAGTACAGGAGGAAGTGTTGTATAATGCATCAATGAACAGTTCAGGAGGAAGTGCTGTGTAATGTATCAGCGAACAGTACAGGAGGAAGTGTTGCATAATGTATCAGCGCACAGTACAGGAGGAAGTGTTGCATAATGTATCAGTGTCCAGTACAGGAGGAAGTGTTGTATAATGTATAAAGTACATAGCACAGGAGGAAGTGTTGTATAATGTATCAATGAACAGTTCAGGAGGAAGTGCTGTGTAATGTATCAGTGCAGAGTACAGGAGGAAGTGTTGTATAA
>BRDA01044925.1:0-12454 GCA_036984385.1 Crenuchus spilurus
TTCAACCAGTATGAATTCAGTAAACTTCGCTGTGGAATTCTGTGGTTTCAGCCCATATGAATTCAGTGTGGAATATACTGGTTTCAACCAGTATGTATGCAGTAAACTTCACTGTGGAATTTAATGGTTCTAATCAGTATGAATTCAAACAATTTCACTGTGGAATTTACTTGTTTCAACCAGTATGAATTCAGTAAACTTCAATGTGGAATTTATTTGTTTGAACCAGCATGAATTCAGTAAACATTACTGTGGAATTTAATGGTTCTATCCATATAATGAATTCAAGAAATTTCACAGTGGAATTTAGTGGTTTTAACCACATAACTGTGGAATGTAGTGGATTCAACCAGTGTGAATCCAGTGCATAAACATAAAAGCCTCCCTATCACTCCATAATAGTTGGTTCCCTATCATTTGTACCCCCTTGTGCATCATCAAATCCCAGATATATAGTTGTATATACACAAACATTATTACCTGGCCTTGTCTCCGGTCAGTCAGATCTCAACAGCTGCCTGGTCCAGTGTTTAAGAGCCAAAACATCTCCTAATTATGGAGCCAGGCTTATGATTACACATCTACTAAAGCATACATTAAAAACATATGTTTATTAAAGACGTGGGGTTACACACTAATTTGATAGATTTTTATGTATTTAAAGAAAGCAACTCAGCATCCATGTTGTTTACAAAAATCAGAGCAATGTTGTAAGATCATCAACAATATTAACTTCATCCTGTGGCTGATGAGTATATACATATACTTTGTGTATGTGTGACAATTATGATGAATTATCAGTAATTATTATAATATATATATTTAATAAACTGTATAATGTACAAATATATAATTTGTCCTAGAAGGTCATAAAATTTGTTTTTCCACTAGAGGTCAGTATTGTACCAGGCTTTCCTTCTAACAGCTGGACACCACAGGCTCTCTCTCTCTCTCTCTCTCTCTCCAACCCTCCCTCCCTTCTATAATTGTCCATTATTATTTGTCTGTTAATTAAACGTGGAAGAAAAGGACAGATAAAAGCGTCAAGGAGCTGCCACGGAAGTCTTTGATTTTCTTTTTGCCATCCCTCCTTGCATCCTTTCTTCCCTCCAATGCTCTGCTCTTCAGCTGCCCCTTCATATACCATCCTTCCTTTAATTCCACAACGTTCACATCTATTATTAAACATTTCTGAGATTACATCAGATTCGGGAATGAGGCTTCGGAATCTTGCCTCCCGGCTTGTGCTTCTTTTTTTTCCGGAAGCTGATGGCTGTCCTTTGTCCCCACGGGAGGCCGCTCCGCCTGTCATCGATCCCGCCTTGCGCTGCCACATCTCTAATTGATCATTAATGTCTGCACTGAAGATGCTGTTGATGTTAAAGCCGGTGGATTGATATGATTATGAATAGGCCTGACTCCACCGTCCTATTGATTAAGGCTTGAATGCGGTGAGCTGGAGGGGGTGGAGAGGGACACTGCAATGCTGCTGCATTGTTGGAATGTTGCGGAAGGACTGTTTGGCTTGTGTATCTTTTAGAGGTTGAACAAGGCATCAGTGTCAAGCTTCATATCATCAGATTGTTTGGTATGAGTAAAAGATTCCACCAGCAACGTAGAGTGAAAAAGTGCGTAAGTTAACTTCCCAACCGGACTGAGTTTGGATTGTTTAAGTCTGTTCTTGCTTAACATTGGTGTGACTGAAGCTTTGTTCTTGACCATCTCATATCAATTGAGGCACAGTTAGAAGTACTCCTAAAGTTTAAAAGTTGTCTTATTAGTGACTTTATCGCGCCAATGTTGATGTGCAGGGTTCTTAATACTTAGAGGGTTTATGCTATCCATTACGTAGCTACGCAGGAACCTCATCATGCAGAGATCTCAGCAGTCAGGAGCTTCAGTAGTCAATCTTCCATCAGTGTTGGGTAAAAACTGGGATCAAATGAAGCTGATGTACAACTACTTACAACAAAAAGCAGGTGAGGCTCTTTTTTTGCCCACATGGGGGCATTGTTGGCCACTTATTCATTGTGTGGCTTCCTGGCTGGCATCTTGCCCCTCCCACCTTAATATTTCTACAGACATGTATACCGGTATATGATTTTATATAAATGATCATATCTCTGTTTTTACTTGATGTTCCAACATCAAACTAAAACTAGCATCGAGTTTATTTGTATTTAGTCTTGAACCAGCCATGTGATTTGAAAGCGAACACTCATTGACCAAAAATTCATGTTTAATTAGCATACACACACTAGCGGGCAGTGATGCATTCTCAAAGCAATGCCCTATCCATGGTGCCCGGGGAGCAGTTGGGGGTTAGGTGCAAGAGCGCATCAGTCATGCTATGCTCTGTTGGCGACCTTGTGGCCACAAGACCAGACCCCTGTCCACCAAGCCACAGCTACACTCTTCTGAACTTTGCAGAAATCTGATTTTCGTAACATTTGACAGATAAATGATTCAAGTTAGGTGTTGTTTGCTGCTGGAAGGGAACTGTAATGACAATCAGATCAAAACAAACTTTCAAACTACACCACAATGACATGAAGCTTGTGCTGGAGGTCGTTTTCTAAAGCCAATGAGTGAAATTCATTTGAAACATGAGCTCAGCCTCCACCCGAGGTGTTACTTTGGTGTAGAGCGACAGCAGCATGGCACAATTACTTTAGACGAGAGAATGGACAGAGAGCATGATGGGAGGATCCTGTTATCTTCATTGCAGCAATAAAACACAATTGTTTCATGATTCAGTTCACTTTAGAGAGATGTATAAGGCCGTTGCTCTGCAGTGCTGGTGATGCTGTGAGTGCTGCAGCTGATTGGATGCTGGTCATAGACTGGCTGGCTTGGTATCCATAGAGAGAGAGTTCAAAATGATTGTCTCTCTATCATTTAAAAATGGTGATTGTTCATGCTTCATACACTCCTCACCCAACTCCAGTGCCAACCACGCCCTCCCTCACACACACAACAATGTTGTACAATGGTGGACTCCCCAGGCTGAAGCACCGCCCCTCCCAAAATGATGCATTACTGCAGTGGACTCCAATGCATTGACTTTATATTATATACATGGTCACAAAAGGATATTATGACTTTGGAATGAACTCAGCCAATCACAGATGCCACGTGGCAGGGTTTGCTGCATGTATAAATAAGCAAGCACATCAGTCAGTTGTAGCAGAGTGTAAAACCATCAACACGGGCAAAGGACGTGATCTGAGTGATGTCCAAATGGGCATGATAATAGGGTACCAGGCGAAGGGTGATCAGCATCAATTTTCCAGCTGATGGTGAATTTTGACCTTTTTCTTGGTGGGTAATTGAGGCTGTTACCATTCCATACTCAGACTCGTAGTAATGAATCCGTGTCTCATCACTAGTAATGTTTCTTTTTAATTTTCACCTTCCTTACAGCATCACTCCGAAGTTGCAGATGTCCAAACTCATCTGCAATGTATAACTGCAACGCTGCTCTTCTGTTGCCATTTTTGTTGCACTGCAGTCATAAACTGAACTGAAGTAATGCATTCAAACCTGCACAATCTTGTACAGAAAGTGTTTATAAGACATTGCAGCTAAGAGAAGTATTAATATTGTCACGATCTGTCTCCTGTCAGTCTCATGTCACCTTGTGCTGCCCTCTGTCTGTGTTGTGTATTGCATTCCCTTTTAGGACTCACTTCCTGTTTCCCTTGGCAAGTCTCTGTGTTCATGTTCTGTGGTTCTGTCTCCCTCTTCTGGTCTTTTTGTGTATTGCATGTCCATATCTGGTATTTCCTGTGATGTCATGTCATGATTGTGTTCAGGTGTCTCTTGTTTCAGGTAATCAGGCTAGTCCTTAAAAGCCCTGTTTGTCTCTGTCTTGTTTACTGGTCATTTTGTCTTACTTCCGGTTGTCATTGTGTTGTGGAAACTCGTTGTTTTGGATTTATTTCAGTAAGTTTTGCTCTCTCTTAGGCCTAGTCCACACATAGCCGGGTATTTATAAAAACAAATATCTCCCCTACATCGTTTTTAAAAATAGCATCATACACACGAGATCGTTTTAAGCAAAGTTTTCATCCACATGAATCCGCATAAATACGCCGTAGAGTGTTGTCATAAAGACGCCAAGCGCATAGATGGCAGTGTAACACAAAGCTAACGCCCATGTCAGCCAATCAGAATCCTTCAAAACAAACATGATAGAAGCGCTCCTTCTCCTTTGCTCCTCCACGTACTGGAGAAGCTGAACTTGTAAAAACAAACACACAAAGAGTGTTTGAATTAACATAAAAATGAAAAATTATTTGCTGGCGTTCTATCCTTCAACAGCAAGGCAGTCAATTACAGTGGTCGCGCATATGACGTCACAGCATCATTTGTCGCAGATTGTGATGTTCTGGACTCTAAAACGCCGTTTTCATACGTACACACGCAAACGCAAAAACAGAGTTTTCCAAAATCTCCACTTTGGCCGGAGTTTTCATAATCAATCGTTTTTGGTGTAAAACTGCGTCTGCATGTGGATGAAAGGCCCAAACACTTAAAAATATATGCGTTTATTCAAATATCCAGCTACGTGTGGACTAGGCATTAGTTTATTTCATATTTGTTAGTTATTCCTTGTTTCCTAGTGTCTCGATGTTTATTTAGTTGTAGTTTATCTTTTCAGCCAACGTTCTGCATTTGTTTTCTGGTGTGTTTCGATTAAATAAACTTCCATTTCATTTTTCTCCGCGCTTGCGTTCATCTATCTCTATATTGCTGCCCTAACAAATATAACTAAAGTGTGGATCATTTTTGACACACCCTTATATATACAGTCAGAGCTTTCAGGAAAGCTTAACTGAAGTGCTGAAGCCAATATCACATTTTTCATATTTTACAGGGAACTGATCTAAGACATCTGAGGCTCTTTTGAAGTTTATTATACAGTCATCTTTGATTAATGGCTGGAAGAGAGCAAAAAATCAGTAAAATCACTCACAAACATACACACTGTTTAATAAAGAATGCTTTAAATCATATCAGGCATATACACTGGTGGTCTGCACATGCATGAATTAAACAGGGATGCAGCCTGAACTTTACTTGTACCTGCAACTTTCATCAGGACCACCTGATACTGCTCAATTTTAGACCCATCTCTGACCCAATGAAGTAACAATGATGGATTATCATAGATACGGTTTTGCAGCACTGAAGTCCACATATGGGTGGAGTTTATTTTCTCCCCGTGTCTGCATGGGTTTCCTGTGAGGTCTCTGGTTTCTTCCTACATTCCAAAAATATGGAGGTCAGGTGATTTGGGTAGTCTATATTGTCCTTGTGTGTGTGCCTAGTGATGGATTGGCACCCTGTACTGAGTTTAGTTAATATAGTAATATATATATAGTAGTATATAGTATATAAATATAGTAATGCCCTGCGCCCAATGAAGGGGTAGAGGACTCACCACGACCATCATCAGGTTTTGCTGTGCTTTGCATTGTTTCTAATCACTTGAGCTAATCAAGAGACGTAATGCTAGATTTTTTTAGAGGGTTGACCAGTCATCAGCTCTCACCGATTATCAGAGCTGATATGTAGCATTTTCACCATTAATATAACAGATTTTCTTTTCTGTTATCTCTGCAAACAGAAACAATGCATATTTTTTTAGCTGGATGTTCTGCTAATGTTCTGAGCACAGTGCTATCTGATCGGTGGAAATGTTTAATTAAAATCCTTTTTTTTTGCCTTGCTGAATGGCGACCTCTTGTGACACAAATCCGAACTGCAGGCTGAACCAACATAATGTCCCTTTAGTGCTGTGCAGCATGAAAAAAAATCATTTCTGAGACTTATTTGAAGTCTAAAATTTACATTTTTGAGTTCAGCTGTAAATTGTAACATAAATATATTTTCTGCTTGTTTGAAGGTTTTTTTATTTTTATTTTTTTATTTTTTTATTTTTTTACAAAGACCATAAACCATTTGTATTATATATATAAAATTTATGCTTGTACATTCAATCTCTTAGGTAGGTGTGTGGTGTGTGTGTGTGTGTGTGTGTGTGTGTGTGTGTGTACCTAGTGATTCATAAGCCTCAGCTTCTCACATACGATGATGATAATGATGATGATAGCTTTTATGATTAAGAAGACATCACACAATCTTATGCTAATTCAGCCTCGTTATCAAGAAGAGCGAATCTGCTCCTGTCTCATGATTTCAATCATTACAATATTAGGACGCAAATGAATTATTCATGTGTTCATGTATTCATTTTGTTCTCCATTTATCCTGTCTGCGTAATGAGTCTAATAAAGAATACCCGTCCACGAAGACTCCAGCGCTTCATAAGTCATTGTTTGGCCGCGTCACCTCGTTATTAACTTTATCATTATTTAACACCATCATGTGATGTTTAATTAGCTTGAAGCTATCAGTGTCACTCGGCTGGAGTAGTGCAGGGACGCTCATTAGTTCTGTTTCATGAGCAAACGCTCCCGCCCTCTCTCATTAGAAAGCATTAGCACAGTACCGCAACCTGCCTGAATGTGTATGTGTTTGTGCATTTTCAGGACGTCCTGACTTAAGTTGGTCCTGATTTGTTACTCATGTACTCCGGGCTACATCATGTTTCTTATTTTTCCAATAATTAGTTAATTGATTTTTAAATTTTTTAACTGCTCCATTTTCCCATTGTTTATTGAATAATTGTCCTCGTATAGCATCATACCCAACTCAGTGGCAACCACCCACTCCCTCACACACCACAATGTTTTACCACAGTGGACTCGAAAGGCTGAAACAACATCAAAGCATCTGGGTGGAGTTTCCATGTTCTCCCAGTGTCTGTGTGAGTTTCCTTCAGAGACTTCTCCCACAGTCCAAAAAAAATGGAGATCAGGTGAATTGGCTACTCTAAATGACCCTGGTATGTAGTGCTGGGCAATAAAACGATATCGATTTTTTTCACAATAATTTTCCCCTCGATAACGATGATAAGCCGGGACAATAGAATTTGATAAGCATTAATGTTCGTTTACATTTTGCATCTAAGCAGCTTGATGGTGAGTTCAGAAGTCTGATACTGCTGCTTGTTAGCTCCTCCTCACCAGCGCCGCCAAAATGCACTGTTGTGTTTAAGACAAGCGTGTGATTGGGGGAGAGCGTAGTGGGGCTGGTTGAGAGAGGACGAGGTCGCTGTGTGTGTATCAGTGCTAGCATTAGCCTGTTAGCATGTTGGCTCTCTAGCCTGTTGTTATTGTGGAGTGGCTGCGGCCAACAGCAATCATTGTAAGTTTTACAATAAAGCGACAAATGTAAACGTCTTTCTCGTCCATCCTTTCAACGCGTCTAGCCGGATGCTACAATATTATGTTCTGGCAGTAAACAATTTAATATTTTAAATAGTAACATTTCATGTATTTAGTCTGATGTTTTAGAAAGATGATGTTTAAAACTATGACAGTGTTAGAAAATTTAATATCGTGATAATTATCGAGATTGATCAATAAAGAAAAATTTATCGTGATAGTTTTTGGCCATATCGCCCAGCTCTACTGGTATGTGTGAATGAATGTGTCTGTGAATGCCCAGATATGGTTTGACAGAGGATGATCCCCCTAGTGATCATTGCAGTCCTCCAGGTGGATGGGTTGAGAGTACACTGTGTGTGTTTGGCTGCCACTTCTTGCCAGTGTGTGTGGTTGAGTTATAAGTGTGTAAAAGAACTGCATTGATTGTAAAGGTATTAAAAAGCTGCTATATAAGTGTAACATTCATTCATCTTAGAGGGATGTATTACCACAGTGTTATTAATGCATGGTGTCCATGATAATAGAGTACCAGGTGAAGGGTGGTAACATCTCAGAAACTCCTAACTTTTTGGGATGTTCTAGAGCCGACGTAGCGAAGGTTTACTGAGAATAACAGTGATGCCAAAGGGGAACATCTCAAGTGAGATGACCTAATAAACCCAAGAGCAAGGATGAAAGTGTCGGGGATCACCATTATGCAGACACTCTAAGCCAAGCATGGTTATTCCCACTCTTAGGTGTCAAAGTCAGTGTGTTAATAACAGGTTATGACTGGTGTACATATAATAATTTAGGATATTTATATGATCCCACATTGTAAAACCAATGTGTGAGTTGAGTTAGGATGTGTATTCTCTTGTGGACTCACCCATCAAGAGAACAGGCTTTTAGAGAGAGCTGCTCTCTGCTTCTCAACACTAACTCTGTCCATGTAGACGTGTGTGTGCACACACACTCATACCTCCTCAAATCCATTAGCGAACACTGTAATTTAAGAATGCACAAAGCTCTGGATTATGGAAGAGAGAGAGAGAGTGAGAGAGATTGGAGGCCAGTGAGTTCACTCCCGTGTAACCGGCTCTGCTAAAGCCTATTTATGTTCCACCGCTGCCTTTCTTCATTGAATTATTAACGTGTCCGGCGTGGAGGTGCACTCTGGGTGAGGCAGACAGGACTAACCTCAGTCTCTTCCTTCTAAAACCCTTTAGCCTTGAGATTCCTAACTCTGGGGCAGGAGTAACCCGTGCCCTCAGATTTACTGTCAAATGGGCTCTTAAATCAGTGACATTGAAGTACTAAAGCGACATTTCTGTTTCTTTAAAGAGTGGTTGTGTAAATGAGTTGCGTGAGAGATTGTGAGACATACTCAAGTCTTATGGTGGATATGGCCAAAGTTGAGACATTTTATACGTTTTAAGCGTTCTTCCAAAAACTGTACATCCAATTCCTTTATTTGTCAGAGCCTGTTTGTAATTGCATGTGTCTGAGAAGCTTTAATACAACCAAAGTTTGATTGGTTGATGTAAATATGCATGTTTGCCAAAGTTGGCGTCAAATTTTTGAATTCCTGAAGTCGCAATGGCAAATTTAGCTAAAAAACGATATATTTGAGATATATCGAGCACTCACAGTGGACGTGTGAGGCCAAGGGGCCGGTCAGCCAGCTTGGAAGTCAGATATTAAATGGGGCTGTCAAACGCTGGTGCAGAACTTGATTACAAGCTGGCAGGTTCATATATCAACAAAAAGGAGGAGCCTGTCAAGCCCTCACGTTGTGGTCCGAAATAAATGTTTTAAGATGGTATATTAACGGGTAGTTTTTTGAGTCATATCAGACGTTATGACCACCTACCTACTCCATTATTATGGAGTGGTACAATTGTGATCTCTGTTCATTATAGAGGTTAACTGGTCCATTGGCATTGATTACTCTGTAACGCTGGCTAGAGTCATCTGTCTCTGGCATCACTGGGCATCACTCTTACAGTGGCTTGCAAACGTATTCAGACCCCTTGAACTTTTTCACATTTTTTCACCTTACAACCACAAACTTAAATGTATTGTATAGAGATTTTAAGTGATAGGCCAAAACACAGTAGCACATAATTGTACTCCACAAATCTGGCCTTTATGGAAGAGTGGCAAGATGAAAACTACTGTTGAAAGAAAGACATAAGAAGTCCCGTTTGCAGTTTGCCAGAAACCATGTAGGCTTGCACTTCTTATGTCTTTCTTTCAACAATGCTTTTCTTCTTGCCACTCTTCCATAAAGGCCAGATTTGTGGAGTGCAGACTTATAGTTGTCCTGTGTACAGATTCTCCCACCTGAGCTGTGGATTTCTGCAGCTCCTCCAGAGTGACCATGAGCCTCTTGGCTGTGTCTCTGACCAGTGTTCTCTTTACTCGATCTGTCAGTTTAGGTGGACGGCCATGTCTTGGTAGGTTTGCAGTTGTAGAAAACTTTTTCCATTTCTGGATGATGAACTGAACAGTGATCCTTGGGATGCTCAAAGCTTGGGATATGTTTTTATAACCTAACCCAGCTTTAAACTTCTCCACAACTTTATCTCTGACCTGTCTGCTGAGGTCCTTGGTCTTCATGATGGTGTTTGTTCACTAGTGTTCTCTAACAAACCACTGAGGCCTTCACAGAACAGGTGTGTTTATACTGAGACTAAACTACACACAGCTGGACTCTATTAACTAATTAAGAGACTTCTGAAGGTAATTGATTGCACTGGATTTTGTTTAGAGGTATCAGAGTACAGGGGTTGAATACTTTTGCACGTCACACTTTTAAGATTTTTATTTGATTAAAAATTTGAAAACCGTGTATCATTTTCATTCCACTTCACAATTATGTGGTACTTTGTGTTGGTCTATCATTTAAAATCTCAACAAAATACATTTAAGTTTGTGGTTGTAAGGTGACAAAATGTGAAAACGTTCAAGGGGTGTGAATACATTTGCAAGCCACTGTATATTGTTAGGAGGCACTCAATGTATAAGAAGTCCATTCTCAGTACATCTTCACTATGGTGGCCCTAGAACATCCCAGTTACATCTTTTGCCCATGATGATGGTTTTACACTCTGTTACAACTGACTAGCAAATCCTGCCGCTTGGCATCTGTGATGCCATGGGTGGAGTTCATTCCAAACCAGGTATGATCGATCATACTATACTGATATGACTGTATAACAATTTGGCACACATGTATGACCTCACATCTTCAAATGGTATAAAAACAAACCCGTGTGTGTGTGCACAAGTGCAGTCAAGTGTGCATGGATTCAATTTGGATCCGGAATCTGTAGGCCGTCGCTGTAAGTGGCTAAAAAGGGATTGTGCGCTGCGCTTTATTGGTTTGGCATTTGTGGAGTTCCCAAATCCTGAGGAAAAACACAGTGGAAAATGAACACAGCATATCGGACAAAGGGGATTAGAGAACAGAGAGAGGAGGAGAGGAAGAAATGTATAAATAAGGCTCCTGGGAACATCCTGGCATTGGAAAAAAAAAAAGAGTAATTTCTGATTAATAAAACAATTTAGTATTCCCCTTCATTGTGTTTTTCCTGCCTTTGGGCAAACGGCTCAAATCTGTTTTGATAGTGGTATTAGGCAAATGTGATGAGAAGATTGATGGAGATAAGAAGTGGACAAATCAGTCCAGTTCTTAAGGCTGTAGCTTATGCAGCTCAAATACAATTAGAATATATAACCATAGAGACGTTTCAAAAAATGAGGGCAATATTATGCCTTATCATGTAAAAAAGTTATAATTTACTTTTATTGAATATATTATTTATGCAATTTGTAGTTTATTACAGACTATAGTCCATCTGTTTCTCTTTATACTTTCTTAGCCTCCTTTCACCTGTTCTTCAATGATCAGGGTCACCAAAGAGTGGATCATTCTTCAACACTGCAGTGACACTGATGAGGTGGTGGTGTGTTAGTGTGTGTTGATCTGGTGGATTATGCAGGGCTGCTGGAGTTTTGCATCCATTCGCTGTCCACACTGTCAGACACATCAGCCTTGTGAGTCCACCTCGTAAATATAGATACAGTAGCTCATTCTTTGCACAGCTTATGTTGGGCATCCTCTACTCCTTCATTGGTGGTCACAAGACAATGATCGCTGCATAGTTTTGGTTGGTTAACTATTCTTAGTCCTGCAGTGACACTGAGGTGTTTACTGCTAGGACAGGTTCACTACTAGCACAATCACATTGACATGCCACCATCATGTCAGTGAGAACTTCCCACCTGAGGTCAATGTATATATACACAACACACATTCCAAAAAAAGTTAGGATGCTGTGTAAAATGTAAATAAATGTAGCTAAAAACAGAATGCAATTATTTGCAAAGAGATTTTTAGAGAGGCATAGTCTCTCAGAAGCAAAGATGGGAAAAGGTTCACCAATTTGCAGAAAACTGTATCTAAAAAATGGTAAAAAAAAAAATTTATTAATCAATAAAGGTAAAATTGCTAAGACATTGAATATCACACCATCTACAGTACATAATATCTTCAAAAGATTCAGAGAATCTGGAGTAAATTGGACAAGGCAGACAGTCAATATTGGATGCTCATGATCTTCGGGCCCTTGGGCATCACTGCATTAAGAACAGGTGTGGTTCTGTATTGGAAATCACTGCATGGGCTCAGGAACACTTCTAGAAATCATCGACTATGAACATATTTTACCATGCAATCTACAAATGCAAGTTAAAACTGTGTCATGTATACATACATGCATACACAGTACCAGTCAAAAGTTTGGACACAACTTCTCATTCATTGTTTTTATTTTTTTACATTGTAAATTAATTGGTCTCAAACACATTAAGAGGCAATAAATGCAAGTCATGAATTTTTGACAAGACACAGCTGTTAACTGAAAGCCATTCCAGGTGACTACCTCATAAAGCTGACTGAGAAAATGCCAAGAAAGCTGCATCTAAGCAAGAGGTGCCTACTGTGAAGAATGTAAAATATAAACATATTCTGGTTTAACACTTTTTTTGTTTACTAAATAATTACATATGTAGACTTTAGTGTTAATCTACAATGCAGAACATTTTTAAATAATGAAAAACCACTGAATGTCCAGAAGGTGTGTCCACACTTTTGACTGGTTATATATATA
>BRDA01044926.1:0-26345 GCA_036984385.1 Crenuchus spilurus
GGTCTAGATCCTGTATTACAGTAGCTCTGTCTACAGAGGTTTAGTGCAGGTCTAGATCCTGTATTACAGTAGCTCTGTCTACACTGAGAGTTTTAATGCTGATCTAGATCCTGTATTACAGTAGCTCTGTACTGTCTACACAGTTTTAGTGCAGGTCTAGATCCTGTATTATAGTAGCTGTGTCTACACTGAGAGTTTTAGTGCAGGTCTAGATCCTGTATTACAGTAGCTCTGTCTACAGAGGTTTAGTGCAGGTCTAGATCTTGTATTACAGTAGCTCTGTCTACACTGAGAGTTTTAGTGCTGGTCTAGATCCTGTATTACAGTAGTTCTGTCTACACTGAGAGTTTTATTGCAGGTCTAGATCCTGTATTACAGTAGCTCTGTCTACACTGAGAGTTTTAGTGCAGGTCTAGATCCTGTATTACAGTAGCTTTGTCTACACTGAGAGTTTTTTTGCAGGTCTAGATCCTGTATTACTGTAACTCTGTCTACACTGAGAGTTTTTTTGCAGGTCTAGATCCTGTATTACAGTAGCTCTGTCTACACTGAGAGTTTTAGTGCAGGTCTAGATCCTGTATTACAGTAGCTTTGTCTACACTGGGAGTTTTAGTGCTGGTCTAGATCCTGTATTACAGTAGCTCTGTCTACACTGATAGTTTTAGTGCAGGTCTAGATCCTGTATTACAGAAGCTCTGTCTACACAGAGTTTTAATGCTGATCTAGATCCTGTATTACAGGAGCTCTGTACTGTCTACACAGTTTTAGTGCAGGTCTAGATCCTGTATTACAGTAGCTGTGTCTACACTGAGAGTTTTAATGCTGATCTAGATACTGTATTACAGTAGCTCTGTACACTGAGAGTTTTAGAGGTGGTCTAGATCCTGTATTACAGTAACTCTGTCTGCACAGAGTTTTAGAGCTGGTCTAGATCCTGTTTTACAGTAGCAAACTTTTGATGGAAACCCAGCTTATGTTTCTGCTTGTTTATGAAAGGTCAGACAACACATCATGTGTTGCATTGTGAGTGTTTTTCCTGCTGCAGTGAACATTCCCAGGTTGCACTGTCCAGAGTCTGCAGTGTCTCAGTCTCTGGACTCTCAGATGGTCACTAGATGGCACTAAATGTCTTTAAATCAAGTCATCTTAAATTTGCGAGGGGGAGAAACTGTTGTTGCCATGGAAGTGACCTAATGGGTCTCTCTCAGCCCTGCACAGCACCGTGTCTGGTTAACACGCCATTTGTAACAAGTCTGACGTTTAAAGAGGAAAATTCATGTGAAACAATTCGATGAACTTCGGACAGATTAGTATGTTTTGTAACTTGCTTGAGGGCACAATGTCTTCTTTTTTGCCTGGTCACCAGGGCAGTGACATGGACGGAGAAATCCAGCTCCCAGCTCACTCATAACCCTTCCCTCAGTGCCCCAGACAGATGATAGTGAGACTGTATTGACAGGTTGTTTTTTTGACTGCAGTCTCATCTGAATAATTTATGCTGGAGCCACTGCACTGATCTGGTCTTAAAACGCTCTATTGAAAAGACATTGTTATGCTCAGGCATCACTGGCCTTCTCTTTCTCTGTGGCAGTGTTTGAACTATGATGGTGGTTCTTTATTCAGCCTCCTCTCCTGTCCTCGTTGCATTATTCTGGATTTGGGGTAGTTTGTTGAATTATTCTTCATCTGTTGGTGACAGAGCGGCATCTTCCTTCCCACATATGCTGTTCCTTCACCTTGCCCTGGTTCAGGTGCCCGCTCTAACACTGCACATTAATTTTTAAAATACAGCCATATGCTGTTCCTGTTTTCTTCAGATAGTGCTACCAAATGAAACTAGGCTGGGAAACTCAATTAGTGGCCATGCCAGCTGATATCAAAAGTATGTATAATAATGTTTGAGCAGCCATGTTATTTGAATAAAAGGTCAATAGACCAATTTGCACTGGATTAAATTTACATGGGGTTCTGGGGTAATTATGCATTTTACAGGAGGTCTTCTGTTTTTATTTGCATTTTATTTTTTAGCAAACTCAAAGGTTGTCTTAGATTTAATCCCGTCCATTAGCAAGTCTCAGTTTTTCCATTCAGACGCTGTCTTATGTTTGAAAATAAAGATTTTTGGATGCTACTACTAGCCATATTTAGTAGGGGTGTAAAAAATAACTGATTTGAATCGGAAGACCGATTTTGACTTAAACGATGACCCCTGAATCGGTCTATTTGTAAAATGAACCAGCCGATGGCCCGATTACATAGTTGTCAATTGGTTTGGTGTTACTAATGTGTTTCTGCTGCTCGCCCGCCCCCCACCCCTCTCTTTCTCACACGCTCTGTCTCTCATTAACTGTCCCGATACTTGTCACAAGTTACGTTTGAAAGACAAACATGTCCGACGCACATATATACAACGCTCTGCCGAGCTTAAAATCTAAAGTTTGGAAGAAGTTCGGTCTTTAAATGAAGAGTGGAAAAGATTTGGTGAGACGACATGAGGAAAGTGGAGATGAGGACGCTAGCATAGCACTGCTAGCCCCACAGATAAACAGGACTTCAGCCAAAACTCAACCACAACTCAGGTAGAGCCAAAGTAACGACTTCAATAACCAGGTTCATTGTCAAAGACTTAAGACCGTACTGTGTGGTGGAGAATGAGGGCTTTGGGGACTTGTTTAAAACATTGGAGCCCCGGTACCACATCCCAACGCCACAGTAATTTACTGTTTCTGACTTCACATGTCAAATACAACTTTACTAGTTCTCTACTATTTCATTAATCTGTCTGAAAGCAAAAACACATTTTTAGTAATAACTTATGTTGAATCATAATGTAAACTATCTATTTTAAACAAGTGACATATTATTTTCTACCCTATTATACTGAACCCAATTGTATCAAAATCCTACTGAATCGAATTGAACCGAATCGGTCCAATTTAAAATATATTGTTTCTGAATTGTATTGTACCGCATGAATCGAGATACATATTGGACCTTCATTTATTGGACAAATACACACCCCTATTATTTAGTATTTTAACCAACATAAACCTTCACAAATCACCAACCAAACAATATAAATGCTTTAGACGAGCATTAAAATAATCTGCTTGATTATTGTAGCAGCTTGATTCACTCCATTATAGTGAATGGAGCTAAACAGCTAAAAACATTTATTACATGTTTCCTAGTTTTTATGCTCTTTTTTTATTAATTTTAGAAAGTTTACAAATACACATAACATAAAATCATCCAAGAAAACGATGAAGCATCACTGTTTCTAATCCAGCCCAGTTTCGTACAGTAAAACATTAGTATTTTGTGTTAGCTGTGCTGATTGGTTACTGAGGGGCTGCTCTCATTGGCTGAGCAGTTTTAAAGTCTTAAAAGTTGTGTTTAAAGACGTGTAAAAACATGAAAGCGGTGCTGATTTGTTTTTATGTAGTTGTGCTTTGTGAGAAACGGTGCATTAGTGTGTATTAACGATTTAGAAATTACAGCTTAGCTCCATAGAAGCTTTCCTCAGCTGTGCAGAAGTGTCAGTTCTCCTTAATATAGAGCTTCTCTGATAAACCCTCAGAGACTCACACGTCCTGTAGTGATTTTAATGTCGTCCAGATGAAGGATTTTAACTCTACTGAGAAATGTTTAACATCTACACTGAGATTTTTTTTGGGTGGTGTGGGATTGCATTAAGACAAGAAAATGCTAGAGGATGGTTTTTAGCCTAACATACCGATTGCCAGAGATGGCACAATCACATTGTGTTAAGTTCAACACCTTCGTCAATAAGATATAGCGACTCAAATGTGCTCTACCAAATGGTTGAGTGGAATGCTAAATGGTTATTTTGTGGATGTTCAGAACTGGCATCTTTTTGGCAGGAGATTGGAAAGGCTATAGCAGATTTGTTTGGGATTGACTTTAAATTTTCATGGGTGAATCTGTACTTGGGCAGCAAGTACAAAGACTATAAGTAGAAAATGGATGAAGCAGGATTGTCCAAAAAAGAATAGTGTATTGATGTTGTCTGCAAAATTTACTTAATGTAAAGACTTACTTTACATTTATGTTGAATTAAGAATGTTGCAGTTTATTAAATACAGAGGTAACCCTACTTACGAGTTTAATCCGTGCAGGAGCCGAGCTCGTTAGCTGGTTTGCTCGTTAGCTGGATTGCTCGTTAGCTGGATGCATTTTCCCCATAAGAACACATGTAAAACTGATTAATCCGTGTCAGCCGGCCAATATACAGTATACTTTAATATGCTAAATAATGTGTTTATATGGGTTTTTAAAACATAAACGAGACGACGACGGCGCTCGTGTAGGCTGGCGGCTAAGCAGGACAGGAGGACAGGTGTACGTAAAATTTATCTAACTTTCTTGTTCACTACCTTTTACTTTCTTTGTGTCACTTTCACTAGCACTTTCACTGGACAGCGGTCAAAGGTATTGACTGACCTCTTCTTCTACGCTAGCATCTAGGGGATGCTACGACTGCCGCGCCCCTAGCGGTTGGCATACTTGAACTAATTTAGGCTACTCGTTACTTGGAATTTTACTCGTTACCTGGAACAAAAAATATTCCGAGATCTCGACTCGTTATCTGGAATATTCGTTAGTAGGGATGCTCGTAAGCAGGGTTACCACTGTATTGGGATAAGTGGATCTCATCCTTCCCTATTGGTGAAATTAGCATCTAGAAATAATTAACACTGTGCAATACGATGTAACTCACTGTTTCATTTGTAAATTATCCTTGTAAGCAATGTGGTACCCTTGGACCTTTTAGACGGCCTTTGTTCCTAGATTGAATTGTTATTTGTTTTTTTTTTCTCCCCTTCTTTTTAGGATTTTCTTGATTTACTACGATTTTACATGTCTGTACAAACTTACTTGTACTATCCCTATTGATGGGGGGGGGGAGAGAGAAAAAAATACAAATAAAGTTAAAAAAAGAATGTTAAATGGTTAAAACGCAGATTGATTGGTCATTTACACAAGCAAGGTGCCACATATCAATTGTTTTTCTACACATACATTTGTCTGTTGGCAATATTCTAGCCCTGCTGGTAGAACAAAAGGCAACAGTGGAAAAAGTAGAGAGCAGAAGTCATTACTCTATTATGCATGTAACATCTACCACTTTCCGATATACACGGGCTAAGGCTTCTAAAATTGTCATTTAAATTATGCCTTTCATCTCCCTATGGCTTTTATTTAAGCAGATCAGTCCAAGCCTCTAGTGAATGTTTTCTCCTCTGTTTGCATTTCAGAACATGCAGCACAACTGTAATGAATTCCATCATTTTAAAACCAATTACTGTAGTTGGGCTTATTTTGCTGTCTTTGTCATGCTCTCTGTGGAACAGGGTTGTTGCAGTGTTCACTGGAGAAGAGCTTGATTCTATTTTCTGCAGCTCCCCACTCTGAGCATGCTAATGCTGCTCTCTGGTATTTCCATACCTTCCCATCACAGGGACACTTCTTAAGAAAGCCAGTTGTCTAGGAATCAGGAGTTTATTTAGAATTATGCAAAGTTTCTTACCAGTTCATATGAACTCTCACTCTCAGATTGGAGGCTAATTATTAAACACTTTTAGCATCTTTTAAGCATTTTAAATTTAATTAGTCATCTCCTCAAACTAGTTTTCCTGCTGTCTTTGTCATCCAATGTTGACCAGTGGGTTTTTAGTTTTGTTTGCGCTTTCTCTTCCACATAGGGAGTCACTAAACACATTCATAGGCACACTGATAATCTGTTAATAATGTAACTAAAAATAATCGGAAAGATGCTCAACACAGCATCTGGAGCTGGTCTGTATAGGAACCCAGGGTTAAACAATTAAAAAATGAAATATAAGCAGGACTATAGATGTCTGAAAAAAACACTCTAAACATTTCTAGTCAAGACTTTTGAGCTCAGAACTGAATAAACAGAGGTGTTGGCTACACAGTTTACAGTTTTTACAAATTCTATGTGGTTTTATTTCTAAAGTTTAACAAATGCGAGTTGACCGTTTGTTTTACTGAGTCACTAACCCTACATTGAATGTTCATGAGATAGGTGTGAACACTCAAGGTGAGAGCTCTTTGTTTCATGTATTCCACTCCTGCTAATCCACCAATGTAATGTCTGGCATTACCATGCCACTATCATATAAATGACAGATCGCATGAGGCAGTAGAAAATGAGGCGCAGTGCTCTGACCCGTGCCGCAAAATATGTCTCTGCTTATTTAATATATAATAAATATAATTTGATTCAACCTGTATATATGCTAAATGCCAGAACCCCAAAATCCATACAGTCTTTCAAGCCTATCAACAAGTAACAAGTAAACAAGCACACAGGTGTTTCTGCACCGTTTTGGTGCCGTTGTCATGGTAACATGTCGTCATGGTAACGTTAAGTGGTGCCCTGATCATGTACGTGTCTGATTGCTTGCTGTGTTTATAAACAGGGTTGTATATCACATTGTTTAGCAGTGTGTGCATATAAACACCACAGTCTGAATCTATAATCAGAACAAACTTAATCAGATTGGCGAAATGTAAACACAGCCACTGTCAACAGCCTGCTCATGGGGGTCTGAGCCCAGATTACAAATACAAATCAGTTTTGAATTGAAGGTATGACAGGTAAGGGGGAGGGGTTGAGTTGGACAGGACACTGTTGTTCTATTTAGTTCCACATAATTGTTTTACTGTTGCACACACACACACACACACACACACACACAGAAATAAGGTTGTTGTATAGAATATAAATTGAAGGAGAGTCATCAGAGCCGAGTATCAGTGCCGTGATATGAAGAGAGTTAGTGTGTGAAAGGAGTACGAGGCTAAAAAGAGAAAGATAATGTGCTTTTTTGTGTTCTTGTACCTTCTTTCATTAAATGTAATTAATGGTTCATGGTAGTAAAAATGGAGTCTCTGTCAGCTGCTGACGTTACACCTTCCCATTCTTTGTTGGCAGTAATTATGTTTATTAATGATCAACGAAATCTTGCAGAGGCTTTGAATAACCAGCCTTTTTTCTGTTTCCATTTTCTATTCATTTATTTCCTTTTCACATTTAATTGTACCTCTGCTATTGTGCCGAGAAGATTCAGGAGATGGATTTCACAGAGAGCAGTTCCTGACATCTTCAGCTTAATAGAAAGACACTTTCCTTTTAGTATCTTAATCAAAGCTGTGTCAGAGGAGAACAGCAGCATTGTCCGTCACCTATTGTTTGAACTAATTTATAGATACTTTGCTTAAGATCTAATGCTATATGTACAGGAAAACACATTGTAGTGATGTGTAGCCATAATCTTTGTTTTTTTAAAGTCTCTGTTTTGCAGAATGCCTTGTTACAGCCAGTTAAGCTGCTTTAAAGATTAAAACCCTGGGAAGCTTTATAGTGTATGAAAATTGGTCAAAAATGATACAAAACAGAATTTCCCTGTTGTAAAACTGGTCTAATCACCTTTGCACTCAACCAACAGTTATGCTCTTATTTGTACGCCCTTCCCCATGTGTTATTTTTGGAATCAATTCACCAGTTTGTTTGCATATTAACTCGTGCAACCCCAAATAAGAAAAAAATGTAACAGTTTGTAAAACAGAAAAAATGTGACCGAATAAACCAAGCAATGAAGTTTTTTTAAGGTGTTCAGATTTGTCATTGTTGCATTTTTTTATTCTAAAATTCTCCATGCAATCCTTATTGGGGGCAGGTAAGTACTGTGGACTTCAGTACCTATCCCTGTTGCTCTAAAATCTGTGTACTTTTCAGAAGTGTTAATGACCTTTCCCAAGAACACTGATAGAACCCCCATACCATGGCAGACACTAGTCGCATTTTCATTGACCATGAAATATCACAAATTAGAATTGCGAATAAAAATTTGCCTAATTTCGAAAAACTCACATTTTCTGATAAAAGTCTTTTGCGCTAAGATGAGGTGGTTTTTCAGTCGTATCGAAATTGGTTTATATCGCAAAAGTGTAATGGAAACACTCGAACTGACTTTTTTGCATTAAGGGAGTCACGTGATCAACAACCGGACGTTTCTATTGGCGAAAAAGACGACGAAGAAGAAGACAACAACAGAAAGTGTGAGGATGAAGATGACGCGGCATATTTGGAATAACGAGGAGAATCCTTGGACAATGTGCAGCTGCTCCACTAGAGATCTCACAGCATCACAAAGTTCATTAAAAGTTGAGTGTGTCATTCTAAAATGTTGAATCCACAGCTCTTCTGTAAAATCATCGACTACAGTTTCCCCAAAACTCCGCATACGTAGCCGCTCCCAAGTATAAGGGGCTTGTCGCTCCAAAGCCTCGATAAGTCGCCGTCTCCTCTGATGGCTGATGATGAGCACTAGTGCCGTGGTAGCAGTATGTATAAAGCTGAAGTATGTGTTTACATCCACTGCCGCCATGTTTGTAATGACTTATCACGAGAACAAACATATTCACACGTGATTTTATAAAAGTATTTCACATTTAATGGAAACACTGCAATTGCGAAACTTTTGTCAAATTGTTTTCTAGACAAAACAGAATATCGATAAAGTTTTGCGCAAAACTGCAATGGAAACACGACTAGTGACTTTTGGACTTCTAACTGATAAGTCTAGATGGTCCTTTTTATCTTTGGTCTGTAACACGGCATCCATTTCTTCCAGAAAAGATCTGAAATTCTGATTCATCTGACAACAGTCCATCTCAGATGCCTCAGAGTTCACAGAAGTGGACACTGCTTCTGGTTAACACAGTGAAGTGGCGTTTGTGAATGCAACTCTGTATTATAGAGCTTGGCAAACGTTCAATCTCTTGTCCATGTGGTTATATCAGGTGTTAATGAATGACTGTCCTTGATGCAGTGCTGTCTGAGGGATCAGAGATGTTCAGCATAGGCTTGGGCCCATGCCCTTTAAGCACTGAAATTCCTCCAGATTCTTTGAACCGTTTAATGATATTGTGCAGTACAGATGGAGACATTTTCAAAATCCCTTCCAAGATTTGATGAATATTGTTTTTGTTGACAAACCGGAGCCCATCTTTACTCCTCAAAGACTCAGCCTTGTTTGGATGCTGCCTTGGTACCAAATCATGATTGCAGTCACCTGCAGACATCACCTGTTTGAAATCACATTGATAAGTATTTTTACCTCATTACAAGCCCCTAAATGTGAACATCCTTAGTTGTATTAACACAATGTTGAAATAAAGTTGTTTTTACAACTGGCACCCGCAATTAAAATGTTGAGTGATAACGGACATGCAAGCAGGTCTCAAATGTGCTCTGGAGAGAAGAACGACTATTATATATTATTTCTCACGATTAGGGCTCTAACAGAGAGGCTGCAGACACGCGCAGAAGAAAATAAGGTTTACTTGAGATAGAATGGAGAAACCAATTACACAAGTCAAAGTACATTCCAAGATCAATTACCAAAAAAACGTAAACATAAGGTAGAAGAGCTGAGCATGAGAATAGGTGAGATACAGGCCTAAGTCAGAGAACAGTAACATAAATGTGGACAGGCTTATAGAGTACAGGCCCAGGATAGTCTATGATTACACTCACAAACAAAGCTAAAGGCTAAATCATACAAAGATGCCTATGAAGGCTAAATGCTAATCAAGGCTAAGGGTGAACCAAGGCTAGGATGCCATTGAAGGCTAAAGGGCTAAGGCAAAGGAAGTCAAACCACAAGGAAGAAGACTTGGTACATCACCAACAAGGTTGGCAATACTTCGCAAGTATTAGACTGGGAAAGAGGGTTTTATAGGGAAGCTAATGACTAGTGAAGTGAGAACAGCTGTAAAGGGAATCATGTGACTAGCAGGGTCCTTAACAGGGCTTCTGGGTAATGTAGTTTGCTATGTGCGTAAGGACTACATAGGGGCGAGACGGAAGGCCAGCGTGAGAGGGGATGATGGGAACTGGAATTTACTGAACAGGAGGGCAGTGAGAAAAAAAGAGACAGATTGAAGCAGGCTCGTAAGAGTGATGAGCATGACGGTGATCAAAAAGAATTAGAATTCTTTAATGTTGGTTGAAATTCTAAATACTGTAGAAACCGTGGATGGGTACATGAATACATACGGCATAGTAATGTTTCTTTTAACATACTGGGGATTAATTTTAAATGACAAAACAACTATTTTATTCCTTAACTTTTTTAAAAAATCTCAATTATACAGCATCAGCTTGGGTGAAAAAAACCTTTATAAAGTGTCCCAAAGCACCTGTAACTGCTCTTGCATACTAGCCAATTTATTGTCTGAGTTGGTAACTACACTCAGTCCATAATTACATAAGACACCAGGGAAGGATTGCATGTTTAAACAGAATCTGACCTTTTTACGCTCTGGCTTTTTATTGCATTTAAAACATCACATGACTGTGTCTTTACTAGTGTGTGGCTGGTACTGTGCATAAGCATCACAACATTTTAGCACTACCACTCCTATATAGTGGTCCAGCCATAAATACATCAGGATATATTCAATAATATAATTCCATAAAGATTCTAGCTCTTATGAAATGAATGTTATAATGCAGGGTATACAGAGGCACATGTAGGTGTCATGAAATGATGTTCCAGATTGTCATTAGTGCTGTTGCTCCCTGACTCATACTGTGACATCTTATCAATTCTGCACAATAGACCTGAATTACAACACAGAATATTTCTAAATTCTACAAATATTCATGTTTCGTTCTACAATAATATACATTAATATTGGTATTATAATTTCAAAGAGTGGGCGGCACGGTGGCTTAGTGGTTAGCACATTCGCCTCTCAGCGCTGAGGTCTTGGGTTCGAGTCCCCATCTGAGCGGAGTTTCCATGTTCTCCGGAGTTTCCTCTGGGGTCTCCGGTTTCCTCCCACAGTCCAAAAACATGGAGGTCAGGTGGATTGGGTACTCTAAATTGTCTGTACATCCGTGTGTGTGTATGTGTATGCATGTGTGCACTCAGCGATGGATTGGTGCCCTGTCCTGGGCTTAGTTGATTAGTATAATGCCCTGCCCTGTGCCCACTAAGGGGGTAGGGGACTAACCACGACCCTGATAAGGATTAAGCGGGGTGTGATAATTGATGGATGGAATTTCACAGAGGGTCTGCCGAATGCTGTAAATGTGCACCTGCACATTCATGCAATTATCTAATTAGCCAGTCATGTGACATGTGACATCATTTGTGTATTGTACTTAGTCATTTTAAATGCGTAAATCTTATTCAGAATGATAGCATACACCAAAGAAGCACTACTGGAAATTGGTGATGGCCGCTTTGACCGTTAGCCTGCCTGATTTGAACTACCTCTTATAACTGAGCTGTAACTCACAAGGCTGAACAGCACTGCTGACGAGTATAGCCGAAGGAGTCACCAAACTGTGCTCTCAACACATTGTAAAGCTCAAGACTGCTGTGCTTTAATTGTTGTGAGTGGATGACTTTTTGACCATACATCTGACTTGTAAGTGCAACTACAAACACACCCCATATAACACAGTCACAGCGGCTTTAGGGAAGAACAAAGGTGTCACAACCATTGGTAGTGTTCGGATGTAGATGGTCATCATACATTGTTCAAAGCAGGGCTCTAGCTACTGCGTAATAGAAGCTGAACATCTTCAACATCTGAAATTATTTAGCCAAAAACAGCAAAACAAACAAAACACTTTCAGTGATCACCTAAATAAGTGAAAAGACAGGTTACGGTTACGGACATTGTTACCTTTTTCTAGTTCCCGGTTGTAGACGTGAACCAGAGTGTAGCTTTACTGCAGTAACGTTTCTTTAATGTTTGACGTTGGTTAGACATTCAGAATTGTGCTTTTCCTCACCAACAAAACACAGATTCACCAGCACAGTTACAGTTTGGTGGTGAAATGGAAGAAGACAACAAACTACAAGCACAACCTTTACTAAACTACACTTGTTATGATGAAGCCAGAATACAGCCGCTTAGCTTTGTGTTTTTCTCTGCTGGCTGCAGTGTTAGGGATCGTCTCACAATTATCAGAAGAAATGTGAAGTGTTTCAGTGTCTGTAGCCAATGACACTCACATTAAACACAGAAAACATCCATGTGACTTACATCATTCATTTTAGGTAATAATGTATCACATGCATCTTCATACATATTCATATATTATTGTCTTTGTTTTATATAAAAAAATATAATCAATTAAACTCATGTTATTAAACCTAATGATGTCAAACCAACTTATTAAAATATAAACACTCTTTCCTGACTATCTACAAGACTTATTTTAGAAAATGTTTTAATTACTAATTTTATAATGATTTATGTAAATGAAGTGTTCGGTATTTGGTATGTTTCATTTTATTTGCGAAAACACTCTTGACCATGTCGGAGGCTACGCCCCAAGGCTACTCTCCACTCCCAGCTTGGACAGTCTGAGCTCATCTTCCTGTTCCTCTACCCAGAATTCAGACTAATCCTCAAGCAAGCTCCTCATGTTTAAGTCACTGATCAGGACTACTTTGCTGTACCGACCGTGAAGTGTTAAATCTGCTGCCGGAGGACTCTACTGTTAATTTAAAGAAGTATGCTGCAGGGGTAACCAGCTACATTAGAACGTGCACTGAGAGCATTGTTCCTAAAATTCACCAGCATATCCCAACCCAAAAATCCTGTATTAATTGTGAGTTTCAGGTCATGATACCCGAATTTTTGTCTGGAAATGCTGATGAATACATAAGGCAGGGTATGACCTACATAGGTGGTACAGTGTGAAGCTGGAGGACTATCATAGCACGGCTGACACCTGGTGCATGTGGCACGGCCTGTAACTCTGAGATTGCTCATCATAGCTGGCTTATGTCTTTTGTATATAAGGTGTAAAGAACTCTGTCGCATGGTCTCTGCCATGTTCGCCATGCAACAGTGGAGAGGGGAGAACCCTATCTTGCCATTAGGGGTGGACTGGCCATTTTGAAAACCAGTGGGTGACTATGCACATGAGCTCCTGGCCCAACTAAAGCTGGTCTGTATAAACATACAAGGCTGAATTTTGTTCCAGGCCAGCCATCGTTCCTGTCCTCTTCTCTCCACTCTTTTTCTGTAGTGCAAAGAGAATTAGTTGTGTTATTATTCACCATCGGGTGGTGCAGAACTTTGCCGGAGCTGTGAAATAGTCAAGGCATCCTTTGTCTGCTCTCTGTTATGGAACAAAGAGACAAAGAGGACAGTGTGTTGAACTGCCTAGTGTTCCTCCTATTACCTGCCCTGTCAGTTCACTGGATCTAATCTCTTTAGCAGTGATTCCTGGAGTGTAGCTCTGTCTGTTACGTAATGATGCACTGCATTGTCCTGTTCTTGCAGAATTTGGCAGAAGTGGACTTTTCCATTGTAATTTTAACCCCCTGGAGTCTGAAGGTATTTCAGACACTCTAAAATTAATTGTTTCCAAAGTGTTACACAGACTTTTGTTCAGCAAAAACTCAGCAACAACAGTGTCAAAACAGTAATAGTGTCTCATGAATCTATATTCTGATTAAATCTCACTAAAAACACTCACTTTTGAGCTCAGAACTGAATAAACAGAGGCTATGCACTGCTCATTACAGGTTTTAGACATTGTATGTGCTTTTATTTCTAAAGCTTAACTAATGTGAGGTGACACTCTGTTTTCCTCAGTCACTAACCCTACATTGAACATTCATGAGATAGGTGTGAGATCAGTTCACATTATACACGTTCTAGGCCACTGTTCTACTAATGGAATGTCCAGAATTACCATGTCATTATCATGCGAATGACAGATTGTGTCTTTTGGTGGGAAAATATGCGCACCTGTCTAACTCGTTCTCACAGACTTGTCTCTTCTTGTTTAAGCTCCTCTCACAAAAACATAAAATATGTGACCCCGCCAGGGAAAACCAGGTCAAAGTCTTTTTTTCAAAACAACTTTTTTGTGAATTTAAGTTTTGTTTTTCATGAAAATATGTACTCCAATAGATATCTGAGACTGTTATCTTTCATTTACAGCAATAATTTCGAGTGGCTAAGTTTTGTCGCTAATGTGAGTGCCACAATATTGATACAATATCTCAATAAGTTGCCAAGTGACTTTAGCCTGGCTTTCCCTGGCGGGGTCACCTATGTGTAATTTAGGCTATATATATATATATATATTTGAAAAGTAGACCCTTTAAGGTTTCTGGGGTATGTTTAGTTTTGTTTCTAGGATAAAATCTCGCAGAGGTATATAAGCATTTTTGCGGAATTTTGTTAATATGCCGCCAGAGGGAGAGCTGAGGGTTAAATCACCAGGTCAAGCCGCACTGTTAATTGTAGCATGTGTCCCGTCCTTCTAAAGTAGTTTTTTTGTTTTTCTCCAAGACCTGTCCCCTAATATAATGAAAACAGAAAATCATCATTGTATTTCTAATGCACTTTGCTAGTATTTGGATAAATTGTTATTTTGGGCAAAAGGATTTTTCATCAGGTTATTAACATGCTGCTATCTCAAGTCTGCTGCTCAGCCAGCAGCAATTAAATGGTTTTATTCTCCTCTTTGAACAAGAGTTTGTTTGCTGGTTGGAGCCTCTTCTTGAAATATTAAGCAGTGAACTCCACTACCCCCCTTCCCCAAATTTATTCAGTCTAGCTCCCCCACCCAACAAACAATTTTCTGGTTGAAAGAGAAAGGGGATTTGCAGGCACATACGAAAGGTGGATATTTGTTTGTTGGTGGACCTTTGTGTGATCTTCATTTAAAACAGGTTTGCTCCGTTTCAGATAAGGAAGCATAGATTTACTTAATCTTTTGTACATGGAGGATTAGACAAGTGCTGCAAGGTTGGCTAATTGTGATCGTTTACCTCGCTGGATATTTCCATCCAGTAAATGTGACTTTCTTGCTTTGCAGATGGTTTGTTTAGTTCATTCATTCACTTGATTGGGGATTTCAGTGAATGTTGATGTCCCTGAATAAATTTAAATTTGTCACTTGTTGCAGAATCAGTCATTTTTGTTCTGTGAAATTTCCTAGAACCTGAATCCACTGAGCCACTGAGTGTGTTTCTGCTGTTTAAAGTGGTTATGATGTATAATCAGTGGAATCAGTGATGTGTGGGCCAATTTTATTTGCCTTTGTTATCACTTTTTTCATTGAAAGCCGATGTGCGGTTTAAGTGCTTCTTTTGGCATTCAAGTGGTCATAATGTTTTGGCTTATAGTGCATAGTTTAGTTGGTTATTTTTTCACCGTTTAGTAAGCTTAAAGATCTACGTACATATTTATTGCGTTGGCTTCAGATCATAGTGGTTGCTGTAATTAATTAATTAATCAATCAATTAATTAAAGAACGTAGACATAACACAGACTTTTATAATTGTCAATAGTACTATAACCATGTGTGAATGTGATGATAAAACACAGTACCAGTCAAAAAACACATTTGCATTCAATAGTTTTTATTTTTACTTTTTGTTCCTACTCTATAAATAAACACTGAAGTCATCCAGACTGACTGAACACATAAGGAATCATGTAGTAAACTTAAAAGTGTTAAACAAACCAAAATATGCTTTAGATTCTTCAAAGTAGACACACAACTGATGTCTCAAACACATTAAGAGGCAAGAAATGCAAGTCATGAACTCTTGACAAGACACAGCTGTTAACTGAAAGCCATTCCAGGTGACTACCTCATAAAGCTGACTGAGAAAATGCCAAGAAAGCTGCATCTAAGCAAGAGGTGCCTACTGTGAAGAATGTCAAATATAAACATATTCTGCTTTGTTTACTTGTTTGTTTACTAAATAAATACATGTGTTTATTCATAGTTTAGATGACTTTAGTATTAATCTACAATACAGAACATTTTTAAATCATGAAAAAGCACAGAATGTCCCTAAAGGATGTCCAAACTTTTGACTCTTGCTGTATTTGTACCAGCAATCTGCTAACTAGTCAGCGTTCTTCTGTTAGTGAGTAGCACATAGCTAGCTGTAGATGATAAATATCACTGGTTAACTTGTAGAAAACAAGACATTTAAAATTCTGCTGTGTCTCATGTTAATGCTGCTACAAAGTAAATTTAGCACATTCTTTGTGTTCCCTTATGCAAAAATGTAAATTTGGGAAAGTTCTGAGGAAGAAGTTTCCAAGTATGTCTGAGCTTAATGAGAAAAAAAACAGTATAATTACAGCAGGCTGCTTCATCTTATTCATGTATGCAGGACCTCAGAGGAGACAAGAATATATGTTTTTTTGGGGGGTGGGATGGTGGATGAAGTGATCTAAATAACAAACAGATGGTTCAGGTCTGTCAGAGGCTTTGGTACGACTGAGGCGCGAAGAGAGAAGCTGAGAGTTTATGCTGACCTCCTCGATTTGAAATTTGCTGATGGTCTCGGCTTGTTTCACACATCTTCAAAAGTCTGCCACACTGATTGATACACTGTGGAATAGCCTGCTTCATTTTCACTTGAAAGAGTGCACAAGTTTTCCCGGCACAGGAGACACAGTGAGCGTTAAATGGGGGAAAAGCACAGCCTGGAGAAAGATAATACTCCTCTCCCTGCATGGGAAGAAAAGAAATGAAATTTAAGTAGTGGGTATGAGGGCAAGTAGGTGATCCTGATCCTTAAAAACTAAAGATTAGTAACGGTCAAATAAGTTGATGCTGGTTGCTGCACCAGAACTACACTGTACAGGTTTGATACACTATGTTTGTTCTGTTAGAAGGCATAGTTACACAGTTGCTGTGTATTTCTTGTACTTTCAATGTATTATTTTTTTATTTTTATTTTTAAACATTTTTTAATTTATTTATTTTTAATTAATTAATTTATTTTTCAATTATTTTTGCAATTTAAGCAATTATTTATATTGCTTTTTGTTTTCTTTTTGATTTTACCATGACATCAGTTTTTATATGACATTCGTATCATGTGGTTTAAGTCGTTAGATTTACTTTTCGGAGCACAAGCTGCCGAATTTTTCTATGCGTCCTATCATTTTTGGAATATTACCCAATTCAGAGATCACATTTCTTTATCATGGAGAGCTGGCATGCATCTGATTAGTTATTAGAATACCTGAAATGTTTTAAAAAAATGTCAATTTAGCCCATCAGCAGATTGCTAAAATCATGTGGACAAACTAGAAGGCTGTTTTGAGAATTTTTTGTGGCCAAAATAATACTTTTTTATTCTAAATGATACCCATTATCACCCAGCATTGAATTAGTCACCTGCCATGGGCTTGCCTGTGATAGTCTGTTTTTTGCCCTCACCCTATGCCCGGTGAGGGGGTAGGAGACTAATCACGACCCTGATCAGGATTAAGCGGATGATGGATGGATGGGTGGTACACATTATGCCTAAAGACAGGAAGTGACTGCATTTCAGCATTATATCATGTGTGAAACATGGTGGTGGTCGTATCATGGTGTGGGCCTGTTTTGCTGTATCTAGGCCAAGGTAGCTTGCAAGCACTGATGCAACAATGAATTTTGAATGATACCAACGAATTCTAAAGAGACGTACCCATGCACTGATTTTCATCCAGCAACGTAGTGACTCTTAAGTTGTTATAAAAAATGGTTACCTGAAGCAAGCATTCTTGCTTACGTACGCCTTGCTGAAATGCATTGCTCCATCAAATCTAGTAGGTTTCCTTGGATGGATCTTGCCCCAGAGTTAATGATGCTTTGTGACTGTAAGTAGATTGAGATTTTCTTTCGAAGTCTGTGTGTGTGTGTGTGTGTGTGTGTGTGTGTTTGTGTACATATACATTCATACTGACTTATTTAAAGTACATTGAGCTACAGAAAGCTATAAATTAAACTGTGAGAAAGATGTTTCAGGGTTCAACTGTGCTTTAATGCACATTTAATGTGATTGACAAGATTTATTCAACAGCTGCCAACAATTTTTCTTACAAAATTTGAGGAATCTGTGATTTTTGATATACTAGTTCAAGACCATTTTAGACTATTTGATGATAGGGCCACTTTCATAAGTCATGGAATAGTAATAAAAATAGCTGCTCCCAAAAAATACCCTTACCATTAAATTGGCTTGCAGTTAAGGCAATAATTAAAACGTTCCAGCCAAATGCAGTTGTGACAAACTTTTCTGGACTAGGACACAAGTTTATTTAGCCTCCACACACAGCAGCAGGATGGTAAGAGATGGGGTAAAAATCCCAAGGATCAGTGTTGGAGAGTTACAATTGGAGAGTGTAAATACAATAAATAAATAAATAAATAAATAAATACCTAAATATAAATCTAATATTTCATTATATAGTTACTTTCTTGTTTCCATTTTATCAATCAAATTATTGAGCAAAATGGCAGTAAATATATTAATAATAACTAAAATAATGATAAAGTATCATATATGACATTTATACACAACATTTGCTCCAGTTGATTGGTCCACCATCTTTGTTGAGTGAGCAAACTGTGATGCACTGTGGTGTGTTACTCTGTAAGTAGTGAACATAGCTTGTACACTATATTCACAGTGTATTCAGATATATATTCACTATATTGAGACAGCACTACAAAATCAAGTCAACATTAAACAGTAAATAGGGTTTGATTTCAGATACAACCCAAGTCTCTAAAATTACCATCAGACACCGCCTCAATGCCAAAAAAATATTTGGAAGGCTTGCCAAGACAAAGACTTTCTTGTCATCTATCAACAAGCATAAGCGCCTGATATTTGTTAAATGCTTCTGGGACTTTGACTGGAACTGTTTTGTGATCATTTGAAACAAAATTAAGTATTTGGCATCACTCAAGGTGAGATTATTGTAAAAAAAGGAAGTGCTGACTACACTGCAGGAAAAAAAAAACATGATGTCCACTGTTAAGTGTGGTGGAGGGATGGTGATGTCGGGCTGTTTTTCTTACAAAGGTCCTGAGATCCTTGTAAACAGTATGTTTTTCATTCATTCAGAGATGCATTACTTTATTTTCTAAGATACACACACAAAGATACACACACTCCTTTGTTAATTTCTGACTATTATTGCCAATTAAATTTTTTTTAAATCTATAAAATATATAATGTGTATGTATATAATTTTATTTTATTTTTATTTTTTTTATTATATTATTTTTATAATATAAATTATTTTTAATAAAACATTGAAAAAAAATTAAATAAGGGTTGAAACATTGTTTTTTGCTCTAAGTGCTTTACTGATAATTCCTAAACATGCATGACACACACACATTTTTTTGTACTGCCAAAAGTCAACCACAGCTGGAAAAAAATATTTCTGGATTAAAAATCTAGAAGCAATTAAATTTTTGGTTTTCAACAGTATGTTTTAAATGACTTTTTCTTCTATTTTGATTATTTTCAAATTTTGCATTTCTTTCATGTATTTGCTGTGTAATAACTCTAAGATTTGGGGATGTTTAAAAGGTTTGGATACATCACTTTGTGGACTTAAAAAAATCTTTCTGCCTTTCACAAACTAAATAAAAAATCACTTCCAGCATAACAATAATAAAAAACAAACACAATTAGATAATGTAAATGTAATTATTGTGTATAATTATTTATAATGATATACATTATATATAACTAGAAAAGTGCATTTCCTGAAGGAAACACAGGATATTGCACATTGCTAACATGGCCCACAAGCTAAGGTATCCCAGTTGGTTTGTAAGGTGATGCTTTGGTATTTGTGGTGGTTGCTATGGCCCCCAAGGCAGTTGCTATGGCACCCAAGGCGATTGCTATGGAACCCAAGGTGGTTGCTATGGGTCCCAAGGCCGTTGCTATGGGCCACAAGGCGGTTGCTATGGCACCCAAGGCGGTTGATATGGGCCTCAAGGCGGTTGATGTGGCACCCAAGGCGGTTGCTATGGCACCCAAAGCGGTTGCTATGGCACCCAAGGCGGTTGGGCCCCAGTTCCCTTACCAACATGTAGCTACTTTCCACGGGCAGACGTGTCCTGATGGTTAAGGATGTGGTCTTGTAACCAGTTGATCCTCAGTTCAATCCCCGATCAGGTCATGACTGAAGTGCCCTTGAGCAAGGCACCTAACCCCCAACTGCTCACTGGGCGCGATGGATAGGGCTGCCCACCACTTCGGGCACATGTTCTCACAGCCTAGTGTGTTCACTATTGTGTATGTTTCACTGCTTGGATGTTAAATACGGAGGTTATGTTCCATTGTGTGCAAAAGTTGAATGTAATCTAATGTACCGTCATTGTTTCACCTGTTTAACAAAGTGGGTCTAATTGCTTAATAGGATCTGTAGTGGGATATAAAAGTACAGGAGCTGAGGAAAAGAAAAAGAAGCATTAAAGTTGATTCCTGAACATTTGATTTTGATGGACGTTTACTTCTTTGACTGGAAGATGAGGATGTTTTTGTGTTAAGCTGTGCTGCTATAACTGTGAGCCTCCTTAGAGAGACTCCCCACGTCCTAATGATTCTTTGCAGAAAAATTATTTGCATGAGAAATGAATTTATAGCCAGACCTATTATATTTCTTGATGTGTTGGTGGAGGAAATACAAAAAAAGCAATTAACGTTCGATGACTATTTCTGTCACGTTAATCTCATCACCCGCACTTCAGTGCCAGTGCTGGTGGACAGCTTCCTGCAGTGGCACTTATGTTGCCATAGGAAAAAAAAACCAGGACAGCTCTGCTCTCTGTCTTTTTATAACTGCTAATTGTGTATTATTGTCAGAAATGAAATGCCAGGTTCTTTTTTTAAACATTTTTAAACATTTTTAAGCATAACTAAATATAGCTATTTTCATTTAAATACTGTCTATTATGTTTGTTCCTGTCTTAGGCACTGTTAATATGGACAGAAAATGGTCACCTTGCATGTTTAAGGTGGAATTATCTTCAGGCTTTTGCAGGTTGTGCTGCTATAAATACCTGCGGGGTGTGCACCAAGGTTCATATATTGAGAAGAGGTGGTACGGTTCAGAATGTATCGTTCAAGATGTGTAAAATGTGTCACAAAGCAGATATTAATGACTGGATTGTATTTGGGGGTTAAAGGTCAGAGTGTGAAGGAAGTAGCTGAATGTGCAGGTGTATGAAGTGTACGGTCATACAGGTCTACCAGCAGTGCTAACAATGCCAGTCTACAGGACATTCTCCTCAGAACTGTGGTGGACAGCACACAAGGCTGAAGGCCTCTCCACTCTGCTCCATATGTTGATGCTCTGCAGGTCTCTGTGGAGAGTTCTCTCACAAACTGCTTGTGAAGGACCTGCGTTGACTTCTAGAAGTAATTCTTGTCTGGAAGTGAAGAGATTTTCATTCACAAGCTGTGAAAAATAAACAGTCATTTACACCCATATTTGTCTGTATATACAGTAACTCTGTAATCTGACAATCTGACTGCATATTAAGTGTCTCTGTGAATGTGTGAGTAAATTATACCATAAGTCTGCTGTAGGCACTGCATCAGCCACTGCATGCCTACAGCATCTTCAAAATGATTGTGTTAAAAGTCATTAAACAACACTCAACTTAATCATTTTTTGCCCAAGGCTGCTGTCAGCTCCAGCGCTGTTCACACTTGACTTTTGGCCACAAGTTGGCTGGTGTTAAATTAGACAAGAAGGCTTACTGATGAATCTGCAGTAGACCACTGAATGTGGAGCTTTACATATCATATTTACCTATTTACACATTTTTACATGTTGATTCTGTAATTTTACGTACATTCTGTCATTCTCTAACTTATTTTTGAAATTTCACAATTTTATTTGCTTTGAATTTGATTTAAAGTGTTAGATTAATGTGAGTCACTAAATTATATGTCAAAGGACCATCACCTATCCGGATGGAAAGAAGGAAGGTTGACCTCCCTCTGTATAGTGGCCCTATTTTAAGAAATACTCAGAGGTACAAGTCACCAGGTTGGACTTCAAGTGCAGAGAGGAGAGGCGACAACTAAATAGTAAAAAGGGAATAAACTAAGAAATAATAATAATAATTTATTATTATTATTATTATTATTATTATTATTATAAGACAGGAATTGTACAGTGGTGCATGTTTGTGAGCCCTTTAGAATTTTCCATATTTCTACATAAATATCCTAAAAAGTCCTAAAAGTAGATAAAGAGAACCCAGTTAAACAAATGAGACACAGATATTAGACTTGCTCATTTATTTATTGAGGAAAATGATCCAATATGACGTATTTGTGAGAGACAAAAGTATGTGAACCTCTGCTTTCAGTATCTGCTGTGACCCCCCTTTACAGCAATAACTGTAACTAAACGTTTCTGTAACTGTTCTTTAAACGTTCTTTGGTAGAACGACTTGTGTGTTTAGGGTCGTTGTCTTGCTACATGACCCACCTTCTCTTGAGACTCAGTTGATGGACAGATGCCCTGACATTTTCTTTAGAATTCTCTGATATAATTCACAATTCATTGTTCCATCAATGATGACAAGCTGTCCTGACCCAGATGCAGCAAAACAGGCCCAAACCTGATACCACCACCATGTTTCACAGATGTGATAAGGTTCTTATGCTGAATGCAGTGTTTTCATTTCTCCAAACATAACACTTTTCATTTAAACCTAAAAGTTCTGTTTTGGTCTCATCCGTACACAAAACATTCTTACAAAGGCCTATTTGTAAAAATTAAGAAATGCGAGGTGACACTCTGTTTTCACCCAGTCACTAACCCTACATTGAATATTTCAGAATCACATCAGCTGAGTGGAAATTTGTTTTTAGGTCATATTTAGGCGAAATTTTGAAAATTCTAAAAGGATCGCAAACTTTCAAGCACCACTGTATATTCAGAGTGGAGAAAGAATTGGGTAGGGATATCCCAAGTGAAATAAGTGTGATGTGTTTACTGGCAAAGCCTGATTGTGCAGTTCAGGGAGTGATAATATAATGGCTGCAAGTTGCCAGAACCTTTACGAAAACCAGTGACCAGTTGAACATGAGCTGATGACTGGCATTAATGAAAGACAGACACAGGCAAGCTCCCCAAAGCAGTAGCGAGAGAGCGTCCCCATAACTATCAGCGGGAATAAGTCAATAAGAGAAAAGGGGCTCACTCCAGTGACCAATAGCTGCCCAGTTGGGGTGATCCATTACAGAAACCAATAAGGGGGAAGGGCTCATCTCTAGCCTTACAGAACCTTGAAATGAGAGGACAAGGCCTGCGACCAATCACCACTCTGCAGGCCATGACAGATTAGATAGCAGTTAGTGTTTACATTGCTCATTTTGAGAAGTTGCCCTTCTCTGCCACCCTCAAAGTTCTGCCCTGTGATCTTGCAGTCCTCTTTATGATCTCAAGACCAGACAACTGACAACCCAAAACAAGCTAAGGAGCCTTTCCTTTCCCTTCCTTTCCCTAGTGAGTACATTTTCAAAACTAATGATTCACCATCAAAACTGCATCTAAAAGATTTTTCTTCTGTAGTTTAGGTCTAAACTTTGCTGTAGGGCTTTGTAGATCTGCATGCTAGTATGTCCCTAAGCTGTGACTGATTGTGATGCATGGGAGCTGTGTTAAACATTAGTCGCTGCTGAGCTTCGTGGAGCTTGGTTGGCTGCTGAAAGCATGGCCTGTCATGAGCATCTCCTCTGTCCAGGCTCTATAAATAGTGAACACGCAACGCCACCATTCCTGAGGGTCTTACTCTTCACCACATCATCCTCCAGCCCAATGTGGCTCTCTCCTGTCAGTTCATCTCTCCATCCCTCTATTCATCATTTCGTTCATTTTTAACATTAGTGCTCAGTCTTAATGCACGCTGACATGAATCACCCGCCGGTCAAACTTGTTCTGTGACTCTTATGTACACCTTCTAGTCCAGCACACTCAGTTTGGATACATATGCAGAGACGTCTGGTACTGGATAGGAGCACATTTTTGTTGCTTTGACTGTGAACTAAGGTGAAAGTGATAATGACCAGTGTGCCTGCATGTGGAGGAAATTGATCTCCACATTTAAAGCATCTATGTAATAAAAAACACACTAGAGAGCATTGAGTACACATGCACAAGAGTGGTGGGCAGCCAAATCCTCAGCACCCAGGGAGCATTTGGGTGATATGTGCCTTCCCTGGAATGTTGCTCAGCCATATCCTCAGCACCCAGGGAGCATTTGGGGGTTAGGTACCTTACCTGGAGTAGTGCTCAGCCAAATCCTCAGCACCCAGGGAGCAGTTGGGGTTAAGTACCTTGCCTGGAGTGGTGGGCAGCCAAATTCTCAGCACCCAGGGAGCAGTTGGGGTTAGGTATCTTGCCTGGAGTGGTGCTCAGCCAAATCCTCGGCACCCAGGGAGCATTTGGGGGTTAGGTACCTTGCCTGGAGTGGTAGGCAGCCAAATTCTCAGCACCCAGGGAGCAGTTGGGGTTAGGTATCTTGCCTGGAGTGGTGCTCAGCCAAATCCTTAGCACCCAGGGAGCAGTTGTGGTTAGGTACCTTGCCTGGAGTGGTAGGCAGCCAAATCCTCAGCACCAAGTTAGCAGTTGGGGTTAGCTACCGTGCCTGGAGTGGTGCTCAGCCAAATCCTCAGCACCCAGGGAGCAGTTGCTGGTTGGGTGCCTTGCCTGGAGTGGTAAGTATCTCTGTCCAAAAGCGCCTGGTGAGCATTTGGGCGTTGGGTGCCTGAAAGGGGAGCTTGCCTATGGCTGCCTCAATGTGTTTAAATTGTAAATATGGTTGTTCCGTCAAATGAAAGCCCATATCAGAGTGTTCTCGCCTGTGTACTTGGACATCCAAGTATTAGTGAAAAATTGCAAATCAGCATACAGGCCAGTAGAAAGCAGCTGCAGTGCATGCTCATATATTCTAGTGGGAAAAAAAACAGGAAGGTAGTGCACTAGATTTGTGTCCAGCGTCAGCATGAAAAGTCCAAAAGGAAGCTCTCAGGAAAAATTCTGAGCAGAACTTTTAAGTGCAGAAGATATATTGTTTTTGTTGTACCAATAATATAGTCCATGTGAGCATCCTCACTCGCTCGTGTGAATTCTCCTGACAGTGACCTGCTGCGTCCACACAGGCTCAACCGGACCTTACGCAGACTTGTTGTAAAGTCCATTTAATATCCAGTCTAGCTGGTATAGACATTGGCGTTCTTGTATCCAACCCCTCTGGGTAAGATCTAGAGAAGTTCAGGGATGCAGTGCATGTCTCAAAACAGCTTATGAGATTAATAGTATCGTGCCATGTGCTGGGCTCTGAAGGGCACGTAAAGCAGGGTCAGGGTAGCAGCAGCATGATTATTTTTCCCAGCACAGAACACAAAACACGCATCTCTGTGAGACAGTTTTCAGTCTTCTGGATCTAATCAATTCAAAACACTGCTTTGTAGCAGAATGAATGTCCACTCGTTTAACAAAGACTTCTCAGACCACAAAATCACAAGCTTTGCCTCAAGCTGCTGCATTTTCATCGGCTTGTCTGTTTCTTCACTTCACTGCTCTGCCCTCTCTTAACCCTTTATGGTAGAGTTATCTCAGGATAACAAATCCATTCTCCTCACTTTACAGTGACATGACTAGCACTGTTAACGATAATGAAACAGTTAATAATGAGTTGAAGCTGGAATAAACTAATTAAAACCTTGATTTAATCTGTATTACTATTAATAATAAATATTTTTATATTATATAGCAGCATCTTGTTGTAACAGCTGCACCATTTGCACCAACACTGGTGAATAAGAATCTACAGTGGTGTTTGAAAGTTTGTGAATTATTTAGAATGTATATTTCTGTATAAATGTGTGACCTTAAACATCATCAGATGTTCACACAAGTCCTAAAAATAGATAAAGAGAACCCATTTAAACAAATGAGACACAAATATTAGACTTGCTCATTTATTTATTGAGGAAAATGATCCAAAATGACATATTTGTGAGAGACAAAAGTATGTGAACCTCTAGGATTAGCAGTTAATTTGAAGGTGAAATTAGAGTCAGGTGTTTTACATCAATGTGATGACAATCAGGTGTGAGTGGGCACCTGTTTTATTTAAAGACACAGTATGTAGTTTTCGGTGGCCGTAAGAGGTCATAAATCTTTGATACTCCTGAACGTGATGTCTAATAGCAGCTTTAGAGCTAGTGATATGTCAAGTGGTAAGATTAATTTTAATGATAAATGTATGAAATGTAATATGTAAAATTATCAGCTACAATGCAGACGAAACATATTTTCTGCACTTCAGTAGTGCTATTGTAAACGTTAGCTGTTTTCTGTACAAAGTAATAAAGTAAACACATCAAACTGCTTCACTGTAGACAGATAATGCAGGCAGGATACACATTTTTCTGTAGTCAAGGTAAGCTTGCCAT